>CAKLNU010000446.1:0-107576 GCA_922788865.1 Poeciliopsis turneri
CATTGATACTGAGTTTCTTCCTGAGACTGTTGAGCCATTTAGGTCTGTTGTCCAGCGAGCGTTGCAGATTTGGGCCGGGTTTCGTATAAGCTTGCCACTTTTTCTGATGTTAGATCATGCCTGATTTACCTGTTTTTCACTTCAGTTGCCAGCTGTTGTCACACGCTGAAGCGAAGAACAAGTATATTTTTTCTCAAACATTATCTAAGTGATTAATAATATTAATAAAGTTATTTACCAATTATTTGCTTCTGCAACACACCAGGCAAAACAACGTTTACTGATGCCACGGTCCCGCCGACACCGCCAGGGGAATCATTTCGAGACGCCGAGAGGGTGCTGAAGGCCACAGAAAATGATGAGCGCTGGAACTAAACAGGAGCTGTTAGCGCGAGCGTAAAATATCCATTGTTCATGGACTTCATAAGACACCACCAGTTGTCACCTAGTGTTTATTCGCTCGAATGCGTGATTGAGTCGGAATTATATTTCGTTATGACTTGGGTGATTTCGTTAGCCCGCATATTGCATTATTATTAAACACCATTTTCGTGTTCACGAGGTCATTATTTAATATATGTCTGTGACGCGCATTACAGTCTACTTCATACTCCAGCGACTGTTGGCCAGTCGCTGCCGGTGCACCAAAATAGCACGTCATCCGACTCCAACAGGACAAATATTTAAACATTAAAGGGGACCAGTCAAATTCTGCATGCGATCTTCACATATAGACAAGATAAACAGCCAGGCGATCACACGGCTATTACACCACACGAATGAATACAGTTGCAGGTGCATGTAGCAGTTACTGTAGTAAAGTCAAGATCGCACCATACATATTTACAAAGGAAGATCAACGTGAAAACTCAAGGGGTATTATGTTGGGATGAGAAGTGTTATGGGACGAAACACCCAGACGAAAATGATAAACGCTAGCGCACTGGCTGATGATATTGTCCGCTGTAATCAGCTTTCGAACTACCGCCATCTCATGCCGTCATGCCACCGCGATCGCTGAAGGTTACAGAGCATATTTATGCACGCAGCTGGAAATGCACCAGGTGTAATGAATACTGGTAAGTTATATAGTAGGGAAACGTACTATGAACATCATCGGCCATGTAATGCGTGTGTAGTATTTACATAACGTATTTGCAGTTAACAGAACATTCAGTATATTTCAGAAAGTTATTATCACCGCTGGTTTGCAAAATTTACAACATAACATATCTTCGATTAAATTTAGCGTTATCATGAAATAGAGGTTTCAGAATAGCGCAATAGCGTGCCATATAGCTGCAGCGCATTTGCTTCGAGTATTTACACCTCTTCTCCTCTCACTCCCACTTCGTCCACTGTTTCACCAAGTACCCAGTCTCCTCTTCCGTTGCCCGCTATCATTCACCGGTCAAGAGGGTCGAATGACCAGAGGAAGCCGCGCCGGAAGGCGTATCGAGCCGGTAAGTACCGCAGTTATCTTCCGCGTTACCGCAGCGTGTTGGCAGCAGTCGGCAGAAAATGATAAAATGTCAAACGTTGTAACATAAAGCAGGCCAGTGTCATCATCAGCACATTAAATAGCATGCCACATACATACCATCAAGTGCATTGTTCATGATACCGCCATTCAAGGATATGACGCTTTTTAACAAATGCACACCATCATTTTCACATGAGCCATCTTTTGTATTTTCTTGCGATTATAAGCCTACATCTGACATAAGCAATTAGCTATTGTATACCTAACAATCAGCTGCGCAGGAAAGAAATGCAGCATCTGCTTCTTCTTACGGTAATGACAGTTTTCTGGGCATTTTGACGACGACGCAAATATTGGCCGAGTTCATTATTGGGCGAATTCAGAGAGAGAGAGATCTATCGCTATATAAGACTGACAGTAATGGAAGCGAAATTGTTCATCATCTAGCCCGCCATGTCTTGTCAGCCTCGTTGGGGAATGAAATGCCAACACTGGTATAAGCCAGCCAGCACACGAGAGCTCGTTGTAACGCCAAATGCAGTGACGATTAGGGAAAGCAGAGGCAAGCACAGCACACAAGCACACTGCAGCCTACAGATAATAAAAATAGTTGGGATTGGCCGCATACTCAAATACGGGCAGCTGAGATATGAAACCGACAGAAACAC
The DNA here is from genome assembly GCA_922788865.1 of Poeciliopsis turneri. Lineage (NCBI taxonomy): Eukaryota > Metazoa > Chordata > Actinopteri > Cyprinodontiformes > Poeciliidae > Poeciliopsis > Poeciliopsis turneri. Next base: position 2,152 of record CAKLNU010000446.1, read on the forward strand.
AAGCGTCTCTTCACTACATAGACTCTGAAATGCAGATAGTCAGCTCATTGAATAGATATCACGCCATTATTTTGTAGGACGCAGCTACAGATTGCTGCCGCGTTCTGTTGCGTACAGTGCTTGAGCAGTAGCGACTTGGCTTGAGCGACTGCCGACTGCTGACTGCATGGTGTCTGGAGTTGCAGATGACGCCACAAGAAATATAATGTATAAAGACCGTCCTCGGTCAGGCAGAGGAGACTGATGCCACAAAGACATGCTTTGCAGTATGTTTTTCATAACATTTCTGCTCAGCGTATCACCCGTTGGCTGGGATTCACCATGCATTTTTGCCACACACCAACAAACTCGCCATCATGACAGACGCCCATCAAATGCCCCATGGTCTGCCATTGACGCACAGATAGTCACATGCTGAGAACAGAACAAAATGGTCCCAGGTACCACCTTCTGAGATGCAATCCATGCATAAGCTTGTCACAAGACTTCGTTAGAAGAGTCATCTTCATTGTTGTTTTAAAATATGAAACAGACTTAGATATGATGCTAGTATTTTTCATCAGGCGTATCGCGATCGCAGTTGTTCACGCATTATATAAATGTCGCAGAGTGTCTGCTGCTCTTTCACTAGGCACCGAATATCGCGTTTCTTTGAAATGGTTGGTACGGGCAGTCTTCTGACAGAGCAGTGAGCTGGGCACAGCAGATCGCAAACTCACGGCTTTCTAGGCAAAGCCTGTTCAGACTGCAAAATATATCACCTGAGATGCAGTGGCATCGTTATTACCCATGCCACCATTAATGGACAGCAGTCGGGCGCTCATGCTGGTGTGTAGTCAGGTCGTGCTTTGCTTGCTGCTGAAAGAGCCACTGCTGCCGTGCGATGAAATGCTTGGTGTGGCAGCAGAGTGAAGTTTCATTGACAGAACAGCAGCTGGCAAAGAGTGATATGTTCAAATAGCACTGTTTATACTTATTTCAAAGAAGAGTGCATGACACTTAAATATGATCATCTCACAGGAAACAATCAAAATCAATGAGTTGTACATGAAAGGCGCTGAAACAATAAAAGGTCGGAGCTTCACCCGCAGAGCTGTCAAAGACACTGTCTTTCCTCTCTAAATGCAGGTATCCAGCTCTACGGACGTCTATCGATGGGAGCAGAGCTGCACGATAAACTGTCTCTCCCTCATTTTCACAAAGAAAGAAGACCTGTAAAGAGTTATGGTTGCGAGGTGCAATTCAAGGAACCAGACATGCTATCGTGTTAGCACATAAGCAAACACATGGAGAACAGGCATGAGGCACATGTGGGGAGGTGTCTCATGCCTCATTTACAATTTCATTTTCTGTATACTTGTCATGTGAAGCAGCCATTTTCTCACCATCCCTGTATTTGCCAGCAACAAGCCGCCAATGCAAGTCATAGTTTGATGATTAATAAGACTCATACTGACAGCCAATATTCACCTAACAGAGTATGCCAAAGCTGTTGTGGTATGGTTCTTTTCTTCTTTCTCATAGTGACCGCGATTGAATATCTCGCATCGAATATAGAGCGTCAAACAGTAAGAGTGTACCAAGACATAGCTGCAAAAGCGCATAGATGTTATCAAGATTTACACACAGATCCGCCATTTTTCAATGTCGCCGTTATCACAGATGTGCTTGTGACGGTTTGGTCTCACAGCCCTTTCCTTTTTCAGTCTTGACCACAGAATATTAGGCAGGGAAATATCGCGATCGCTTCTGGACTGAGCGAATTGTACCTGAGCTGGCTGTGGATTCGTCGTGTGGTTGTCGCCGTTCGTGGGCTCGCCATGGCGTCGCCATCGACTGACATGGAATTTCAACCAAGACTTCGCGCCGCCAAGGACGGACCAGAGAGGCTCGTCTCAGCAAGACATTAAAGCAGTGGAGAAGAAGCCAGAGGAGCCACCCATTTCAAATCTCAGATTTCTCGAGCATCAAGATCTTAGCGGCGAGATAGCCTCTGGGAGCGAATACGATATATTGAGCAGCGGTCGCGTCGCACACGTGACAGCGCACTTGTAATTTTCGCTTGTTCAAATACTTCGGTGCCGACTGGTTCGACCAACAGCTTGAGAACGCCGATACACAACACGCCACGATCAGCAGTTTACACGTAAACAGGCTGAAGATGGTGGGGCCAGAAACTGATTCTCTCAGAATAAGAGCCTACAGCGCACAAACGCCATGCACTTAAGCACACACAGTACCTTCCGTTGCTCAACAGCCAGCCTGTTTCGGCACCGCGATATCCTCACAAACCGATTTAACCCTGAGTGACCATCTGCACAGGATCTGACTCCCACAACGCTGATGATCATGGCTTTTGATACGCCACGTGAGGTATCACCTGAATTATAGATCATATTAGTGTTATATCAATGTTTATCTTTTAATCTGGCACAACACGTCGAATAAGAGGTCCAAACTGAGGTCGTAGCATACAGTTGTTCATCACTAGTAAGCACACTTGAAACCTCATGCAGAGACATTTCTGCTGCTGACTAAGGACTTTTCACCAGTCTCAGGCTGAACACTGCTGTTCCCAACAGAGTACTGGAGAGACATACGCAAAGTCACTTCTGAGAAAAATGTATATATGTCATCCAATGCCAGTGCCCCAATACGCCCAGCCAACGCACCAGGCATAGGTTCCTGATTTCACTTTTTGCTTTATTTGTTGATGAGGGCAGCATCAAAAGTACTGGGAATCACCGTGTTGCACCATTCTTTTTTTATAACCTGAACATATAAAGATTTTCACAGTTGATCGGGCAATATTTAATGTCGCCTTACTTCGCATATAGTTATTGCTTTCCTATGACCGCACTGACACGATACCCAGTGCTCCATTTTCTTCCACCTTTCGAGAACATTGCATATGCAGCCGCACAATGAGATGTCTTCAAAGTCGAGACAGATTGACAATTACCTCCAGACCGACACAGACTTATGTGAAGGAGTCTGTTCCGTTGGTAGCCTGTTTCCACAGTGTTTAACCAAACTAAGAAGGATATATCTATACCAGATGAAGCCGAGATAAACAGTGTAACTTCATATTCTATATTTGGCCTGTAGTAGTTTCCACAGAGATAAGCCCGCTTCTGCTTGAACAAACACGTCAGAAGTGAGAGAAGCGCCAGCTCGTACGCCCAGGATAGATTCAACATCAAGGATGAGGAAAGTAACGGAAGAATTGATGGCGCGCCCGCAGCATTGTGCTCCCCGCATAAGGTGCATTTGATGTCATATATCAACAGTTAGTGAGACGGTGGTTTGCCATTTCACCATAGTTGAAGAAAACAGCAAACAGAGGCAGCTGTAAAGAAGGCTTCTTCGTCAAGATACCTGAAGAGCGGTCGGCATATCACCTTTCTGCATTACTGATGTTTGCCATCAAAATGATTACATTGGCACTGCCATTTAAATGCCAATACTTCAATAATGTTTTACTAACATCGCTGTCGTTTCCACATTTTCTGCAAATTAGACCGAGAATCACGCATCACAAGAAGGCGGTAATGACAACACTTCGAGCGCGCCGTGACTCTTCCACTGCTGTCAGTTAATACGCCCACGAAGAAATCTGAATGAAAGTCTCTTCCATAGGCTGCTTCACCGTCGACGCTAATATGCAGTCTTGCCTATATTTTTCGGTTCAACAGACATTAAGGCAGCACGCCGTCGTTGAACAGTTCGAGCAGTGACTGCTACCCGTGTTGTTAGCACTCATGTCAGTCATTTCGCCTGTTTCTTTCTCTTTTTTTCTGCAGCCAGCTTTGCTGAGCTCCTTTTCACGGCCTGTGCGTAGAGTCGTAAGAGTGGGGGAATGGAGTGAACAATGTTGTGCCTCCCGTGCACGCACAGTACGTACGAGTCCTTCTTTTGCTGAGACACTATCGCGCCCAGCCAGCGCATTTTCGATTACACTGATTTTTCACCCACCAATGCCGACTGCTCCAATACTCTGAGCAGGCCATATCACAGAAGCACACGCCAATGGAATGCTGAATCACCCGCATCGGCCCATAGCCAGGTATTGGCAACTGCTCTGAACGGAGACGCTCTTCGTAGAGCGCGTTTGCGCTTACCAGTAAAGATTTCCGATGACAGGGAACACCCAGTCTTCCACCACCACATGATGGAGTTGTTATCAACGTGACGCAACACGTGATTAGATTTGTCAAAGACCCCGGACACACGCATGCAGTATTGGCCAGATGGAGACGCAAAGTGACTTCGTGACGCTGATTAGCGTGGTCATCACTCAGCGTGACATCTGAGCCAAAGAGTTAGAACAATAATATGCAGTACTTACCAGGGTTCGATTGGTCACCGGAGTTTTTTCCGAAGGCAACTGTTCAGCAATGTTGTAAAACTTGTTGTGTTGCGGTTAATGGTACATTACTGCTTACAGTCCAGCACGGCCTGTGTGCATTCTCCGGCAATAAGAAAAAGAAACACGCATGTTAGTGCAGGAGAGAACCGTATATTACCTCAACCGAGATAATACCGTGACACGATTTGCCAGCATTTGCCAGGGTCCAAGCCAGATTTGTCACGTATTTCAAGAACGCGACGCCACGCCATCTACATGACTGTGCGTTATTTGTCAGAATAAGTAAAGATCGTTGCTACTTCTGACGGTATATATATCGATCAGAAAGCTACATGTTCGAATGGGTCTTTATTTGGCAATATGCTTATAGCGTTTTGTGAATAATGCCACAATAATAATAAAAAGAAAAGTACCAGACAACATTGAAGCCTGAAAGCAAAAGCAGCAAGCAGCACAAAGCCTGGATATTTATTATTTCCAGAGCCACCCTGCCTAAATACGCGATCCGATTTGACCAATACCTGTTGTTAACACAGGAGGATGCCATTATTGGTCAGCCGTAGGACATTTTTGATCTTTCTCACACAGGAGTTAGAGTCAGCAGATTGGCGGAGGGGTCTCCAACCACTTGTGGCGCCGGTGCCATCTATCCGGCCATTGTTACGCCCACAGAGGCAGAGGCTGTGCGTGACTTCATCAAACTGCCGAAACGCAGAGGCCACGCAGCCAAACATGTGGCTTTGGCATGCTGAGTCTTAAGTCACAGAAATGAATCTGAGAGTCTGCCTGAGAAAACGCCTCCCTCACCTTCAGGGAAGCAAAGAGCCCCAAATGCCGGGATGAATTTTTCAGAAGTTAAAAATACAGCAAAAGAAGCTGAGACAAAAGAATCACTGAAGAGACTCTGCAGATACTGACTGTGCTGGTTTTTGCCAGGTCGGCTTAACGCATGGAGAAACTGCTGACAGCCACGGGAGAGGTGAGATCTTAGATGTCTCGAGGGCCTTCGAAACATAGTAAGGGCAAAGGTTTACATGGATCGTTTCTGCCACTGGCTACCGCTACAACCAGTATTCCTTACGGCGCCAGATGAGGCTTATGATCGGTAAAATCTGAGGTTGGTTGAAAGCCGCTGATTTACCGACGCCAGATAATAGCACATTATTCAGATATTAGCCGATCGAAGAGTTACGCATGAGCATCGAGCTTCGCGGAAATCCGCGAGGTCAACGACGACACGCCTCCGAGCCAGTGCCTGATGCCAGGCAGCCGCATACATCGGTGGTCCTGTGTGGAGCCCGAGAGCGTTGCATAGGTTTTGAGCCGAGAACCCGATTTTGGAGGTGTATGTCACAACACTGGACCAGCCCAGCCACCCTCCAGACCCTGCTGAGGGTGTAGAGCTGGGCCAGTGTTCCATGACCAGGACAGAAAACCACACTGCTCTTCCAAAATCCGAGGTTCGACTATCCGACGGACCCTCCTCTCCAGTACCCCCGAATAGACCTTGCCAGGGAGGCTTAAGAGTGTGATCCCTCTATAGTGGAACACACTCTCCGATCTCCTTTTTAAACAGGACCACCACCCCAGTCTGCCAATCGGGGAACTGCCCCCGATGTCCATGCGATACTGCAGAGTCGCGTTAACCAACACAACCCTACAACATCCAGAGCCTTGAGATACTCCGGGCGGATGCATTTCCTTCTTGCAGCTGTCCTTGACATCCGTCTCGTTCGGCTCAGCATTTCTCTCTTTAGAGCGGGGATGATATTTTTTTTTCCACAGAGAAGCATAATTTCCGGTAAGCTTCATAGCGTAGCTTCCTTCATGATCGAGCTGGCGGTTTATGTACATCACAGTCGAATGTGATAACAGTATCATAATGTAAAACGTCAATAGAGTCCAGGCCTCCAGCGGCTTTTCTCAATAGCCGAGAATCCAGAAGTAAGTTTTTACTATTTGTCCTGTAAAACATTGAATATGCTGGGGTTAGCTTCTCATCTGGCAGTACATTAAAGGTCACTAGTTTATTATTGACCTTATTTTTGCGAGTTAAATCAGCTCTACACCAGAAAGCTATAAGCGTTAGTATTTTTAAATGATCCATGTCTCCAAAGCCATCTGCCTATAAGCTGTTTCAGAGCCGATCTATTCAGAGAACAGGGCATCATTAAAGATCTCTACACTATCAGCTGGACACATAAAAACCAGACCCAGTAATTTAGTCAACAGTTTCCTCCTCCATGCGTTTAGACTCTCAAACCCCTTCGACTCTGGCACTTCAGGCATTTTGATCCGAGCCGGCACTTCAATTTTACTTCATTGCTTTAAGTCTTGGCGAAGTCTTTTAAGTCTCTCCAGTGGTTCTTTTCTCCTCCTGCAATCATTGCTACAGTCTCAGCTCTTTTTTTCTGCTGTTGTATTTTTAGTGGGCTTTGATTGCCCTGCTTTAGTGCCTTTGTATTTTTTTAACTTCTGAAAAATTCATCCCGAGAAGCTCCATTTGGAGTCTTTGCTTCCCTGAAGTGAGGAGACAGTTTTCTCAGGCAAGATGCATTTAATCATTTCAGATTCATTTTCATGTGAACAGAGCTGCGGGACTTGCTTCATGCCGAAACACGTGTTTTGGCACAAAAAAGCCCCTCGGTAATTACTTCTGCGTTTCGATAATTTGAATGGGAATACAGAGACATCGCACACAGTAAGTGCTTTTCTATCAGCGGCATCTGTCTTATAAAAAACACTGAAATTGGACGGCACATGCAGACACAGCTGATCCCTCACTCCCGGGGATTGAACCAAAGAAAATGTCGGATAAATGGCACCGCGGCTGAAAAGCTACTCGTGGATTTGGAGTTTATCCGCCAATCTGCTCTGCTAAAAAACAGGATGACATTGTTTCCATTTGCGAAGAGTGGAGTCAAGATTAGGATCCTCATTGCATAGCTCCTGTGTAGAGAAAGACATCAAAAATGTAATCTACCAATCAAAGGAGCTATAGGTTAGTTTTATCTGACTGGAGCCAATGGTAATGGAGATGTGAGAAAATAAATCTGTCCTAATGTGAATTCATTGTCAGATTGTGTGAATAATGTCATCACATTATGGTCAAAGTTTAGTCAGTTAAACATTTTCTGTCCCTTTGGATGAATGGGGAAATGTATTTGGATGAACTAGGGTCATTCTAAATGCAAATAATATTTAAATATCCAGGCTTTACAACATAAACATCAATAATGCTGAAGTACTGCTTGCTTTCTTGCTTGCTTTCAGGACTTCCTGACTTCAGCACAGTGGGACGAAATCAATGTTATTCAGATCCTGGATACTTTTCTTTTTATTATTATTATTAGCATTATTACTTTTTACAAAAAGTATTTTTCACAAAATATTCTCCTTCTCATAGCTTGAGGATTAGTGGTATTAAATGCATAATTGCCAAATAAAGTTTACAGATTCCTTTTTAAAGTTCCAGGCATGTAAACAATGTATCTTTCTGATGAGTCGACTGCATCCTCATGTGTCAAATGATACAAAAATATCAAGAACAACTGCTGACTCTTTCAAAACTATTCTGACAAATTGCTCTTGCTTTAGTCATATGAAAAATAGATGAAGAATAACAGTAACGATCCTTGTTTCTTTAAAGAAATACAGCTGTTTTGGATAAATCACCAACTAGGGACCACAAAAACAGTTAAATCTGTGACAAAAATCACAGTATTTTCTTTGTTATTTATCTCAGTTGGGGTTTTTTAATCTCCTTTAAATATACAGTTCCTCTCCTGCTATAACATGTGCATTATTGCCTCCTACGAGGCTGACTTAGAACACTGCAGAGCAACTTTCTTATGCAATATTGGTGCAGGTGTTCACACAGGTTCGGTATCTTTCAGACCCAGATACGGTAGTTATGTGGATACCTTAAGCAGATGTAATACCATTAACTTTAATTCACAACACATTGTTCTTTTTGCTACAACTCTACTCTTAACTTTAAGTTTTGCACAACAGATGGAGTTTACTGAATCACTATCAACTTTCTAGTTGCACCAACTCAGGCTTTCACTAAAGGCTTCCAGTGATTAAATCAACTCTGGCAGGAAGCTGCACCACCACAAGACAACGGAGGCCCAGAACAAGAAGTAAAAAAATAAAATAAAAATAAAAAAGTCCAAAAAGTCTCTACTGCTGTAATTCTATTGTTCTAATAACTACACCACCCTGCAGCTCAGATGACATCACATCTTGGGTGATATTTTTCAACCACATGAGTAAGCGTCCCTGCTGCCAGAGTGGATCACTGCGTCATGCATCCATCTATTATTACCACCGCTTGCGCCCCACGTGTGTCCATCTTGTCACGAGTTGACGATCAGCCATCTTTCCTGTTTTGACTTCGGCTGTCTCGGCTCCTTCCCCCTGAACGGTCCTCGGCTGCGGCGTGTTTGTCAAAAACGTCCGCATGTGAGACATCAGCTTTGCAGGAGTTGGCAGGTGTCACGCAGAGACAGAAACAACACTCATCGATTTCCTCCATCCGAGGGTGTGTGCGCACAGAAGACGGAGGGGGGGGGGGGCAAAAGTGACGAGGGAGAGCTGCAGATGTGTTCATTGCGGCTCAGTGGAGCAGAAGCTGTCTTCCCTTAGTTTATCAGCGCCCAGCTGTGCAGGCACAATAAATCCTTTATTTCAACGTATCGGAGAGAGAGAGGGGGAGAGTTTTATTCCGCTCTTTGCACGCCCACTCATGTATTAGATTGCAGCAGTGAACATGAGTTCTTGCAGGATTCTAAATGTAAAGCACCTCCTCACCAGACAAGTTCATGACAGAGCCACTCCAGCTTCAAACTTACGAAATCCTGTCTCAAACGTTCCTGATGAAATGCCTCCTCTTAAAGGGAGCAAGGTGTTTGTGACCTCTGCCAGAATACAGAGAGCTGCTGCCACTGGAGTCGCATCGTGGGAAGGAAGGTTTGTATGTGTGTTCGGTATATGAGAATTGATTCAGCATTTCCAGCAGAGCAGCGTGGCGCTCTGGTGATGAATCACTGTAATTTGCACAGCCTGCTGAGGAGGCGATGCTATATAGAGTATTAAAGACATCAGTCCGGCATTGATTACCATAGCAGGTAATTGCTTGGTGAAAATAAAAATCAGTGCTAATCCCGAAATGCCGCTGGGTTTTGAAACAAGACAAAAAAAGATTTTTGATCGTCCCCGTGGGTGTGAAAAATCTCAACCACGCCAAAAGAGATAAGCTGTAGTGGACTAAATCAATTCCTGCAGTGGGTTAATTGCTTTTCTGTGCACGTGTAGCACTTTTTCAGAGTAAGAGGGAGAGTTTTAACATTGATTTACTCCACACGGAAGATTTTAATTTCCCCCCCAACCCCCTCTTTCTGACTCTGACTCTGCACACAGGCCGTGGTGGGAAAATCCAATTATCTGGGCTCGACCCAAAACAGCACAGGAAAAAAAAAAAAAAGAAAGAGAAGAAACCACAAGAGAGGTGTGATATTGAAATGACTGACATGACTCAACGGGCCTTTTGAAAACGTGAATGAGTGGAGATACAGATCAATAGCTTGTGCAAGGTCACATTCATGCCATAATAGGCTAAACCAAAATGGGGAGGTCTTCGTTCTCCGTCCGCCTTCCGAAGACTTTGTTCGGAGGAGCGTGCTGCGACGGAGGCCGGAGACTCGCTGCAGCGATGCTGCAGCTCTATTGCATGTGTCACATCACGGTGAAAGTTTGTCCTCTGTTGAATATATTTCTCCAACACTGAATGGATAAAGAAAAAATATATATTTAAGCTAAGACTGCATAATTAACGTCGACGGAGGCCTACTGGGGGACATTTATCAACAAGCGGAAAAGTACAAATTTAGCACAGATAACGTATGTAAGTAGGACGAAGGCCTTGTGAATTATGTAGGAAGGACTTTTCATATTGTTCTTTTCATTCAGATTTCTTCATTAATGTGGACGCCATTGTGTGAGCAAAGATATCTTGTAATCACGACTGAACGAAGGAATCCCGTGGTGTCAGACTCTCACACAAATGTAACTTCTTATCTTCAGTGAACAGAGAGAAATTCCCGCTGCCTGCTGTCCTTTAAGCGCAGCGCTCCGACTGAAGCCACACAAGTGTTTTACAATGAAGCTACTACCATAAGAAAACACAAACATGTCAGCGTTTGCTTGTAGATTCTTGTGATTTAAGAGAAAAAGACACAAACATGTTTTTATTGCAGTTAATAGCTCAGTTCATGTAGGGAGTTTGCAGCGATGTCAAAAAGATTTGCAGAAGGTGTCGTTTTTGGAAGAAGAAGCAACGAGCAACGATCATGACAACAAGTTAGGGGAAGATCAGAAAAGGAAGTTAAAATTTAAATAAAAACAGTTATTATGGCAGTTTTTCAAGAAAATGTGGCATTTAAGCAATAAACTAAATCTATACCAGATGCCAAAAAGCAAATGTAGTCCAGTTTTTAGATGCTTAGGCTACTGAACATCTAGTCTATTAATGCAGAAAATTACTATGTGATGGATGAAAAATATGCCAGTAGGCTGTCACTCTTCAGATTAATGTTCGAATAAGTGACAGAAAGGGGAAGACATGCGATTCACATTCTTTCTTTCTTTATATTTTAATGAGAAAATGACCAGCTATTAAATTCCTGCCTCTGTTTATTTGTTTTCTTCATGTTCTTCTATGAAATTGAAATGGCAAACCCAGGATGAACATTCACACACGTCTTTCTCTTGTGATCGTCACTGTATACTCGGACGTGGGCTCCAGCAGCTGCTGGAAAGCCGAATCGTAGATGCACTTTATTTAAATGTTTACATCAGAACAAATGCACAGCTTAGAGAATGCGGGAGCACAATTAGCACTTCACTCTTTCAGGCCTCCGCTAATTCATCAATTCTTCCGTTAATTGCTTTCACGCCGTCTGAGTTTTTCAGGCCTGATTCAATCTCAGTAATTCCAGCGAGTTCTGTTGGAGGTGTTTTATAATTGAATCCTGTCCATAAGGTGGTTGCAGGCAAGGGCGCTCTCTCCACTCACCTTGATGTGCTGCAGACACGGATACACCCAAAGGCCATAATAAGAACTTCACACGACTCCGGTGGAGGACTACAGCGGTGTGATGATCACTTCAAAGCCGTCAGCGGGCCTATACATAATGGAGAACACAAAAGGAGTCCGCTCTAAAGAGCATTGTTCCTCCCACCCAATTAATTTAGAGGTAATTATTCCTCGGGCACTTTAATAGCATGAGCCATGTGAGAGGGACTGCTCCTTCTGCTGGAACTAAAAAAACACACTCGACAGACGAGCTGCTCTCACAGACATGTTCTCCAGTTTAGCTTTTTTTTTTTTTTACAACGCAAATAGTCCTGTGACTAGAAATCCTATAATTGTATAACATAGATATATCCTTCTTAGATATATCTTTGTTTGGATTACCACAAGCAAAACAAACCTTCAGCAAACAGCAGCAGCAGACTGACATTGTTTTATGTGAAAGGGGCAGATGAAATTAACACCAGCAAAGAACAGCAAAGATTCACACTCACTTCACATAAATTCAAATAACCTAAGCAAACAACGTAATCATTTGATTGGTCGTTCTGGTGCCCGGAGGCCACAAAATACAAATTATAATTGGTCTGAACCTGAGTCAACAGGCATCTGTCAGTGTCTGGGCTTTTCAGAGACATCTCATTTATTTTTGGCTCGCCGGCTGTGCTGAAAATGTGTTCTCTATCTCAGGTGGAAAACGTGACACTGGACGTAGCTGTCCATTCATCCGGCTGTCAGTTGGATGCCAGTCTCAGAAGCTCATGGAAAACAATAGCTTATGCTCACAGAGTAAAATTGACCATTAAACTATTTGTACAATCTAACTGAGAAATTGAAACCCGAAAGTGAGTGAATGTAAGTGCACTTTGCCCTATGTTGTCTCCCGAACCCTAAAAAACACTTTTTTAGGGTTACTTAAAAAAAAATTATATTACGCCTTACAGCTTTGATTTGATTCAGTATAAGACTTTTTTGATCTCTCTTAAAATACACTCATCAACAAACTGTTGTGGTTTATGTCACAGAAAACAACAAGGACACATGAAAACTAAAAAGAAGTTAAGCAAATCAAGGAATTGTGCATAAATGGAAAAGCACTACAAGTGGGGTTTTAAATCCAACTAAAGTTATTGTTTAGTGTGGGTTTTACGTTATTGAAGAACATTAGTCACTGAGACAGTTAATTAAGGTTTAAAATGGTATTAGACAGAAAAAAAAGGCACTGGCAGATTTTATTCCCAATAAAAGGAATGACTGAATTAAATGGTTAGCCTCATTATTAGAAGGAAAAAATTAATCCATATATAATTAAAAAAAAAAATTGTTTAGTGGTAATTTATTTATTTTTTTTCATTTTCAGAATATTTATGTGCTTGCAGTATATCGTGGTACAGAGCGCCTCCAGATACAAGAGATGGAAGAAAACAATCCTCCTGGTATATTTGGGAACAGCAGGGAATTTGAGCTGGGTCTGTTGTTGCCGCAGTGTTTGTTTGTTGCTCCCAGAGTCAGTGGGGCCTATTGGGAGATTTTGCAGCGAACCTGCATGTCCACGCACACACTCGCGCACACACACACAGAACACAGAGACTGATGATGATGTACAGCCCCGGTGTGTTGAGGAGCCTCCTCAGCAGTACACGGTGCCAACAGAGCACGGTGACTCAGGCTGACACAGCGGGTGTACGGAGCCAAGAAATCTACTATCTGCATCCTGTTCGCCACAACTCCTCTGCTGCATGAAAGACGGCACTTCCACGCCTCTGTGGGGGTTTTTCTTTTCAAAGGTTTCTGCAGAGTTGTTGTTAATAGGGATGTTGTTTAATGAACTCTATCTGCTACTTGGAATGACTCAGTGTTGAACGTTTGCAAGTCAGACTTTACGTTTGATCTCCTTCTCAACTCCCTACATGCCTAATAGTCTCTTCTTCCGTGCTGAATAAGTCAAAAGGAACATTTGGATGCTCAGACAATCATGGTGAAATATTTAGTTGGTATTAATAACACAAAGGACTTCTTATTCTGCAACCTTCACCTTGAAATGTGACAGTAGGAAAGAAAGGAAAATGTGAAGACTGAAGCAACAATCCCTGCAGGACGTCAAAGAGCTTAAAAGACAAAAATTGTAAAATATGTTAAAACGTATTAATAGTGCGAGCTTATTAAATCCACTTCCGCTGCGGCTTTTGAAGATATAGACACACACTTTTACTATTCTATTGTTTGTCTCTGAAATTCAGAGTCGTGCCTCACGCTGCAAGGCGGCATAAAAAATGCATGGCTGTCGCGTTTTGTTGGGAAGTCGATATTCCCTATTTTGGGGCTGCGCAGGATTAGCATAAAGTTAAGTTCAGTTTTATGTGAGATAAAATCAAATCAAAACATTCAAAGTTGCTTGAATGTTGAAACAGCAAAAAACAAACAAACTGAAGACTGGTGTGACCTTAAACGGCAACAAGGAAACTGAAGGAGAGCATGTGCAAGACAGTGGAGTAAGACTAATTACTGTGGGTAACAGGAACAGAAGGAACATTACGCCAGAAATAGAAAAGAAGCAGGTTTCTACTGTAGCAAGGGTCCCTACAAAAATATACGCTGGAACAAACCTATCTGAATTTCTTATTCTAGGGAGAAATTCTGCAGTTTGCAGAAGTGTTTGCCACCATCTTCACAAATAACAGGTTTGCTTGTGTTTTGTGTATTTTGCCGATAAGGCAGCACTTTTAACAGTCTTTAAAATGTCGTGAAAGGTGAAGCCTGGCAAAGTGGCATTAAAGGTTAATTGGTGTTAAATGTCAGCGTTCTCTCTGGTCGCTGCGAGGTGGGAAGAGCTCATTCATGAGAACGACATATCAATGTTGAGAAGGGATCGAACCACGAGACATCTGGTGCGGGGAAAACCTGAAGCTCAATTTGGACAAAGTGAAGGGGATGATCTTTGACGTATGGAGGTTACAAACTGAACACGTAGTTCTCAGCTTCAGACACTGTCTCCTCCTCTTATGCTCTTCAGTTTACAATGAGATGACGATTAATTGGTCATACTTTTAGCAAGAGGACTGATGAGTATTTTCCAACCACCGGGGGAAGCCTCTTCTTAGCCTCCATGGGAAAGTCTGCTCTAGGATGTCGAAACAGAGGCGCTGACTAATTACTGACTGCTTTTAAGGACCAGCTATTCCCTCTATGACGAAAACAATACCTGTGTCTGGATTCCCAGAACAGCTTCTTGTGAGTTCAGGTTCATCTCTTCTATTGCTTCTTCGCATCACTCGTCCTGTTTGTGGTCTTAAGGTCTTGTTATGTTGAGGAGAGTATCTGGTTTGGAAATGTCGTGGCTGATATGTTCTCCTCTGGGAAAATGTGCTTCTCTCCCTCTGCTTTGAGATTCGCATGTCTTAATGTCTTGCTAACAAGGATGAACATGTTGGAGCCTCTCTTAAATTATTGGGTCCCGTCCTGAGTCAAGACCGAATCGAAAAGCGAAACTTTCATCTACGGCCCAGAAATATTGAGGCCAAAAAAAATCTTGGACAACAGTGGCTGAAATTAGCTTCCATGTGGTAGCCACCCTCAGCCTTCGCGATGGGACGAGGAGCTCCATCATCCAGAGGGATCTTGGGAGGGAGCCAAGCCTGAAAGATGTTGACTGTGGAGGTTCAGGCATTACGTCAGATCCAGAGTCCTATTTGGCATTTCTATTTTGAGGTTTGGTCAACCAGGAACAGATCCAGGGCAGGCTCAAAACTCGCTAGAGGAAAAACATCCTTTTTGAACTCTTTAGAAAACCCCCGGAAAAACACAGACAGTTACACTGGGGAGGGCGATATCTGGGTTTCACTCCCACATTCATTACTCTGGCAATCTAGATTAATAAGAAGACAGACTTTAAATGTGGGGTTATCAATATTGTTGATCATTTTGAAACAAAAAACATTTGACTTCTTTTTTGGAACTTCACGCCAGGCGGATATATTCCTGCTAAGGTACAAACTACGCTTTTTTCACTCTACTTCATTTTAATTCCAAGAGACATCCGAAACTAGCTCCACTCGCAGAAAACTTTGCCTCGAGTCACACACTGTGTTCTGATAAAATGTTTTTTTTATTTTCCAGCCTGATTTCACCTAATTAATATTCTGTAGGTCAGAAAAGCAGAAAAAAAAAGGGAAAAAAAGGGAGAAACCAATTGGAGAAAAGTACAGACCAAACATTTCTTCCTCCTCGCACATCTGCATGTTGGGTGCAGATCACCTTCAGAGTGACATGTGAGCTAAGCAATTGATGGCATGCTGAAATCGACTGTCAATGGTTTGGAAAATGGAGGAAATTATGGAGGATGCAATGCAGTGCTGTGAGCTATGGAAAGCGTTAATGAGCTTCGGAGCTGTCAAAATGGTCAGGGTGAATCTTAATCAATTCAAACGATGTCCTAAGTAGGCTTTTACATCTCTAATGTGCGCTTTTGCAGCGATTGCAATGTCTTATGAATAAGTTACACTCCTGCAGGAGCCTGAGCCTGTTTGATATGTGCTTCTATATTTGGTAAATTATCATTTCCGTGCAGCGGATCGGAGGCTGTTCCAGTCACACAGCAGTCACTGTAAAGAAAAGAAGAAAAAAAAAAAGACGCATACACACACAACAACACGGCACCATGCCTCTCATTCAGACAGGCCATGTCATGAAAGTAGCGGGCCAAGCGCTCTGGCTCAGGATCGGACTGTCAGGCCATCTGTCTTGCCACCTCGCAAAAATTCACTCTTTTATGTCAGTCTTGGTAATCGAGTCATCTAATCCATCCATCCAAATCATGTCGCTGCTCAGCTCCACGGCGTGGCTGCTGTATATCCTCTTACATACCATTAGTCATGCTTAGCGGCTGACAACAAGCAAGGACACAGGCAAAAGAAAAGAAGAAAAAAATAACGCAGAGGCACATAAAGCGTTTAAGTTGCAAGTGAAGTGCAAACCACAGGTGGAGTTTGTGTATGTGAGAGGGTGAAAGAGTAAACATGCTGCATCCAGAAACACATATGAGTTTGAATTAGCGACAGAGAATCGGGGAGGCAGAGAGAATGGAACAGGAGAGCACAGTCTGCAGAGAAAATGGGAACAGAATTAAGAGATTAAAGGAGCTGCATGGATTAGGCTCCAGGTTTTAATGATGGAAATGGAAAAGCTGTGAACGGAGTCTGACACATTCCCTCTGGCACTCTCCTCTTCACTGCCTCCCCCCACAGCATGTACCACTCGCTGCCTGCATGACCAGCCATCCCTGTTCTCCAATAAATTACATGTGGTTGTTTTAAAAAAAAAAAAAAAAAAACATTTATGTGCCGAAGCACGCTTGCCAAAGCAGCACAGCACGGTAACGCTTGCTGAGCAATATGGTCTGGATTTTCAAATTTTTTTTTTTCCCTTAGACCCGAATATACTTGCACACTCACACACAGACGAACTCAAAAAAAAGGTTCAAGGTTATAAACTCTTTTACAAGTCACTGAAAGAAATGATTGGATGGGGTTCTTATTCTCTGCTCTTTTTGTGAAAAATGACGAGGTCAGAGCAGAGGACAAGTTTGTGAGTGAAACATTTTTTTTTGTTTGTTTGTTTATTTTTCTCCGCTGGGTTGTCATTAGCGATCTCTGACTTCAACCAGCTGAAGTTCTGCTTCCTGAGAAACCCTCGGTGACGTGCGAGAGACTCAGCATTGATCCGTGGGAGACTGGGATACCCAGCGCCGCGAACTGGGATTTCATGCAGACTTTCGACTTTACTCTTAAAACAAGAGAAGGAGGAAAGACAGGTGAACGAATTTCTTTTAACTTTACCATTTGTGCACTTTTGCTCGCTTTTGACCTTGCGTTTCCTCTTTTAGGCTGAAAAACTCTGTTTTAGCACTTATCTTTTGAAGGACCTCCTCATGGGAGACACAACGTGTTCTGTCTGTAGCAGCCTGTCATCCTGTGTGAGCGTGCAAGACTTGGCGCCGATTTTGTTTGTTGGTTATTGACATAATGCCATAACATTTTTTCACATTAGTTCATTTGATCTAGGTCGAAGTTCGTCTGACATGGGAGTCTTTTTTTTTTTTCTTATGTCAAAGAAATCACCTCCTTGTATTTAAATTCGGCGAATCATCTGGGCCACTCTTTAATAACATTCTGCAGAATAAAAATATAAACAGTCTGCTGACTTGGACCTTCATCTTTCTTTTCTAGCACCATTTCAAGTCCAATAATTAGGCCTCTCTTTTCTTACCTCCCTTGAAAACACATTTCATCGCACGAAAACTTTTGAGTGTGAAACTCTTCCTGACAGCTGAAATACTAAAATATCTCACGACCCTCTGAGTATTTATTTATTTTTTATTTTTTTCTACACGGATCCCTTTCAGCCTTTGCTTTAATTGTCAAGAGAGCAGACTGCGCCGAAGATAACTCGTGCCCGGAAGAAATGAGATGTTAATGTATTGCTGTCCATTCCAAAGAAATCTGTAAGGTGCTCCTTCGTGCAAATGCAAGGCGCCGTAGATTATAGACTAGAGGTAGAAACACAAAAATAAACGATGCATTAATAAACGCGGGACGTCGTTTTCCATCCTGCGACTTGTTTGGATAATTTGGCTAAATCTCCTCAAATTGAGGCACGTGTATGACACGGCGTCATTTAACTGAGGGAAATCCTGAACCAGTGAAAGTCTTTGCCTAAAATCAAAGCCTAAAATCAGAACATCAAGTTTCAATCCACTTACAACTTCAAGACGTCACTGGAGAAACCCACCTGGTGTTCAGTGCCTCTGCCTAACGCTAATGATTGTTGCTACAATTCCTGGTTTGATCTCACTGGCTAGAATATTCTGTCAAAGACTGTTATCCTGCCCATCTTGAACCCACCAGACTGCTTTACCTCTTCATTTCAAAGGAAAAGGATTCTCTTTGTTGCACGGCCCAGCATATCGACTTCAGAGATTAAATTCTCATTGAGCATTCGGAATAAGTTGTCTGCCCTGAAAGTTGTTCCAGAAAGAGACAAAAGATGAAAGAGAACTGAAAAAGGAAACTTATATTTGAGAAAACGCTAATTTAAATTAGACACTTTCCTTTTGGGATGCATGTGTTTTTTTTCTGCAGGAACATTGCGGCATTTGAAACCATAAACGGGGAATTTGAACGTGAACGACCAGTTTTCAATCCTCCGCGTGGACTCTGGCTCAACATGCAGCATAACGACGCCACAGATCAGTCGCGGTCGCCGCGCCACCGCACTGCAAGGTGCTGCTGACAAATATAAAGAAGAAGCTACTAAACACAACGCTCTCTAATGACTGTAAAGGATCTAGAGATTTAGTCTGCAGCCTGCTGGAAAAGAGCTGAATGTTTGGGTTGTTTTAAAATATTTTAATTAATGGCGTGAATGGTCAAAAGAGTTTATCTTCTAAGAAGAGTAGCCTGCTGTTAATACAGTCTTTCAGGCTGTGACAAACGCTAATCTATTGCTAATCCCCCGCTACTTAGAGCAAGACGATGCGTTGCATCTCAGAGGTTAGCGGTGCACCTGGGACAAAATGGTTCTTTTTGTCTAAATAATTCATTCTCAGCAAACGTCTGATGATTTCTTAAGTCTGATTTTGAGGCTGTACAGGAATTGGAAACAAGGTGCACTGCAGGTAGAAACTCCAAGACGAGACAGGATCATAAAACCTAAAGCGAGACACAGTGGGGATCCAGTGGGAGTTTGACGAACAAAGAGAAGTTTGACTTTATTAGGTTTAAATGAGTCAGAGGGGGAGGATAAAATGAGCAAAACATAAAATAAAAAATTCACCGAGGTGGGAAACATTGTATTCGTAGCGGAGGCTGTGTGTGCGATTTACTGCTTGTTGCTCACCAGATTTTTTTTTTTTTTTTGTTAATTTATTATTTGTGAGGCCAAAATAATGCATGGATATTTTTATATGAATCCCAACAAAAACAGCAGTCGGAGGGTCTCATGCGTCACTGATTATTTCTGGAGAGACGAGACTGGAGGAGACATGGAGGGGAACATCAAAGGTGCATCTATATTCAAGAGGGCCGCAAACACAATATGAAAGAAAAACATACCACACAAAAGCCGCAGTGGTAATTAGTCTGGCTTTTGAAGACAATGTAAAAAAAACAAAAAACGAAAACACCACAGTACTGAACATGAGCATCTCCATCGCCCCCCCAAAAAAGAACAGATTGGCTGTCAGGAGACAATCTTCTCCTCTGCTGATTTATTGATCGGGACATGTTCATTGCATCGGTTGGAGGTGGTAAAACTGTTGCTTCTATTAAGCTGCTTTCACTCTGTTTCTTATCTTGTCCTGGATTAAGGCACCACTGAACTGCTGGCGTGGGAGATTCAAGGATCCACCGCCTCCTTTTCTAAACTGAGTTAGACTTGTGGGTTTATGGTTTCCTGAGGTATTACTCTGTATTTAAAAGAGGTTTATTCATTCTGAGATGGGTGGAAAATCAGTTTTTAGTGTGTGTGTTCTTAATGAGAAAATTAGTCTGCTCAAGTTGTATTTTTTTTTTTCCGAGCTTAGAGGAAATTAAGACAATGTAAGATTCCTGCAGGAATTCAACAGAGTTATTTCAGCAGAGGTCACAAGAACCTTTCCTTCAATAGAGTCAACTTGCATTAGCTCAAACAGATGTCAAGCCACCATCGTTCAGTCATGCTAACCCAACAAGACCACTGCTGCTCTCGGTGAGTAAATCCTTTCAGATGACATGTCAGTCTGATGAGTGACTACAGCGTTGCTGTCCGAAGCTGTGTCCTGTGCTGCCGTCAAGTCCACATTTTACGTAGCTTTCTGCATTCCTGTCCTACAGATAACAGTGATGCGTATAGCAAACATCTATTCAATGAGCTGACGGTGTGAAAAAGCAGTCTAACTGCAACTCTCTGCATTTCAACGAGGATTACTGTGTTTCTTCACATTTATGTAGTGAGAGGAGACTTTAATTAGGTCATGACTTGTGTGTTTCTGTCAACGTAGGAGCTAAATAAACGGTTTCACCCAACAAGTGCTGCACTTGCTTCGTTAATTTTGCTCCTCTGCTCCCGAACAAGCCTCCTGAAAACCTGAGATCTGCAGAAACAGGCCTGAAAACAGCAGTTTTCTCTGCGGGTCTTCCACAAAGGTTAAAGATCAAATTGATTACATCATATTTGAATAATGCCATTGTCCAATAAAGGCATTTCTTGTTTTGAATACAATTGTTTTTGCCTTACTCTAGCTCCTGTGCTCCATTGTCTTTTCCATTTATCTGTAAAACACTTTGAATTGTCTTGTGTGTGAGTGTTGCTGTACTAAACAAACTTGCCTTTCCTCTACTTTCCCTGAGCCTGTAGCACAGTCTGTCATTGGTAACTCTGTGCTTGATCAGCTGTCATTTCTTTTCTGCAGTATTTTTGGCTTGTGCATCCACGTTTACAAAACACAGCGAATCTTCCTCATGTGCCGTTTTCTTCTCGGTTTTTTGTTGCAGAGCTGAGCTTACAACCGCCGAGTTCAGTGCAACACAGCGCACGATTCAGAACAATTGAAAAGACAAAAGGCAATTATTCTTTCATTTCATACCGTCTTGCTTATCACATTTTCCCCACAATGACGGACGGAAATAGGGACATGCAGACACCTGGTAATTCATTAGCGGAGCTGGATGAGCATTTTGTGCAGTGCAGACAGAGGAACAAATGGGGCCGTACAGTGGTTCATCTACCATTACTGCCATTCTTATTCCACATTCAGTCCTGCCTGTAATTACCCTCTCTGCTTCCGATAGGCTCCATTCTCTCTCTCTCTCTCTCTCTCTCTCTGAATTCTTTCCATCGCTAACTGGAAGATAAACACAGAATGAAGCAAAATGTGGAGCTCATGTATTAGAGTAGAAAGGCTTTGAAGCCAGCCATGTAATATTGATGAGGTGAACTCACAGAGATTAAATCCAGAAATTTCACTCCCTTCCTTTATTTTGCGTCATTAAGGTCAAAATGCTTTAGAAGCGTGGCAGTTTGCTGTCATTTTCCAGCTGCTTGATCAGCAGACACGTCGCAGAGAGGAAAGCAGGAATGCCTAATAAATTACGTCACATTTATCTTCTTTCCTTTTCCGATGTTTCACGTGGAAAGGAGTCGCTCAGGTTCTACAGAGATATGGGTTTTCATTGAGGTAAACTGACACTTTTAGTGTCTATTGGACTGCCTTCAGTTTTAACCTGAGCACGACACGTTCTTTGACAAATAGAAAAGTTGTTTGAAAGTCCAGGTGAAGTAAACTTTCTGACGTTTACAGAGCTGTGAAAAGGTATTTGTCCCCTTAGGCATTTCTTCTGTCTCATTGAGATGTTTCAGATCGCCAAACATATTTTAATGTCAAATGTAAGAGCAATTCACATCAGCAGGGTTTCAAAGCTGCGTCTAAGGTGATGGCAGGGAACCACAATGAGAGCCATTATTCACAAGTACATGAAGACGTGGTGTTCAACCTTCTAGATTTACTTAAAGAGGACACTGAAGTCTCATCCAGGGTGTCACAAAAAAATCCACTTTCTGAAAGGTGCGCTCGGCTACATCTCATGTAAAAAGTGACGAGGCATTCCAGAAAAAGAGCATCACATTTACTGTCAAAAGTAGTGGCGGTGTCACGGTCTGGGACTGTTTCGCTGCATCAGCTTTTGGACGGCGTGC
Source organism: Poeciliopsis turneri (assembly GCA_922788865.1). NCBI lineage: Eukaryota > Metazoa > Chordata > Actinopteri > Cyprinodontiformes > Poeciliidae > Poeciliopsis > Poeciliopsis turneri. Next base: position 24,345 of record CAKLNU010000446.1, read on the forward strand.
TGTAATTTGATGGAACCATGAAAGTCGGTTTCTGATCTGCCACACACGAGTTACGCAGCAGGACGGCGACCCAAAAGCACACTGAGCACAGAATCGATGCTAAATGGCTGTAAATGCATTGTGAAGGACTCACTGACAGGTAGCCCAGTCACGCTGTTGCTGGTTTAATTGCTTTTTTTATATTGGACATTGCTGGTTTGGACACATTTTTTTGTTGACACATGTGGTCATTATTTGAAAACTGACTTTTGTGTTTACCCTGCTTTTGCTTTTTTGTCTGATGTTACAGCTTGTTTGATGATCTGAAACATTTAATTATGACGACAAGAAGTAAAAACAGAAAAAAAAACTGGGTGCAAATGCTCTTTTTTTTTTTTTTTTTTTTTTAATGTTACTGTAAACCTGAGCTTCTCTTCACCAACCGCAGCAGAGTTTCTAAAGGTTTCAGTCGGGTTTGTTCACAGCAGCACCACGGAGAGGCTCTTCACGCATTGTACTTCTTGAGCAGGTCGTTCTGCCAGTGCCTCTTGCGGTCTGGAAACACCGTGGGCAAGCGGATCTTTTTGAAGTCCTCGATGCATTTTTTTAGATCCTCTTCCAGCAGCTTCCTCTCGTCCTCGTCCTCGTCGGCCCGATGCGGAGGGCCACCGTTCTCCCTCGCAGTGGAGCGTGGAAGCGTCTTGATGTTGAGCGTGGTGGGACGCTGGGGGCTGTCGCCGAGGGGCGGCACTGGAGGGAGAGGAGGACTGGAGGTGGAAGCCGACTTGGTGGAAAGCGGAGGGGGGGGAGGACTGGAGGTGGAAGCCGACTTGGTGGAAAGCGGAGGGGGGGGAGGACTGGAGGTGGAAGCCGACTTGGTGGAAAGCGGAGGGGGAGGCAGGACGGGGGGTGATGGAAGACGAAGGTCAGGAATGTCTGCAGCAGGAGGAAGAGGTGGAGGAGGAGGAGTCAGAGGAAGAGGGAGAGGTTTATGGAGGTCCAGCGAGGAGCTGCAGCTGGTTTCTGGGAGGCTTTTGGTTCTGCCGGTGCTGCCGAGTTCCACGATGGTTGATCCGTGAAGAAGGGCGGCAGGTTTGGGCCTGACTGCTTCGTCAGGAGCTGGTGGATCTGAGGCGACGGCCTCAGGAATGGCAGAGGAACTGCCTGCAGAGGGAAACAAACATGTATTAAGTTAAACTGTAAAAACAACATCACTGAAAGTATTTCAGCTCCCACCTTACACAGCAAATTTGCAATATGTGTTGAAATACCGCATGCCCTGTTTGTGTTCATAAAATATCCTAGCTTAGGCTCAACGTAGAGACAGCACTTCTGGCGCTGGTAAAAATTGATATAATTAGCCTAATGGTGGAGCTTTCTGTGAGCCAACTCTGGTTCACTCGTTAGAAACCTGGCCAGGCTACAAATGAGTGAAAAATAACTTGCTAAAATAAAATTGAAAGCTAATTTTGGAATTTTAAAACAACAATCTGATTAGGTTTCAGCCAACAAAATAACCGGATTAACAGGACGCTACCCGTCATTCGCAGTCGACTCGGTCCCTGTTACCTTTACCAGTTAATGAAACAGCTAGAAACAGCATCTCTTTGAGTTTTGCATGTTAAAGCTCAACAAACCAGTAACATTTTGATTATTAATGGCTTTCTGTTTTTGTACTCATAAAAACATCTTCAAAGCATATTACATGGTTTTTTGAATGGGGGCTCTGTTTAGCGATAACTTGATGATGCAGTTATCTACTGCAAGAAATACTGATTGCTCTTCACTTCTTAACATAATCCTGCTTAAACTCTGGGGTAAATGTAATTAATCTCATGTTACTTCTACCCTGCATCTTTAGAGAACACACTACATTACATCACTGTCTGAAAATATTTATTTACATTGATGTTTTCATTAAATAATTACAGTATTTACTACACACTTTTCCCTAGGAACACTTTGCACACACTGCTTTCCTGCACCTCAGTATGAAAGAAAGCTTACTGGGCATATTTCGAGTCTTATACACTATTTTGAATTTGTATGGGTGACATTTTCATTTTACATTTTCTTCCAGCCTCTACAGTTTTGGCACAGCTACACTTTGCTGATAATCCTCTATTTTCAGGAAAATAAAGGCGCTGAAGTCTTGTTTATTATTTTGCAAAATGCGCTCTTTCCCAAAAAAAATGTCATACTTAAACAAAAAAAAAGTACTGAAATTGCTATCTGGATTACCAACTACCATCTTAGCCTTCAACTTTCCAGTTGTCTGAGTACAAAAGCAAGCACGGTGTTGGAACAGTGTGTAGGAGCAGAATGGCAGCAGAAATGAGCAGAAAAAGCAGCTCAGCATGAAGAGATAGCGGATGAACGACAAAGAGACAGTTTCAATCCGTTTTCCAGCCCGCTTCCCTTTTTGCGGGCATGCATATTACAGCGGACGGAAAACTGTGGCTCCACGGTTGGGTTGAAACCTCCTGACCAAAGCTTGACAAATCATTCTTTGCAGCATGTTGATTTCTGATCTCATCCCTGTGTGAGAACAGAGGTTGCTGATGAAGGGCTTCGCAGAAAGAGAGGCTCACATATATTCTGCAACTCGAGATATGCGAAGACCAAAGTTCATGCTGTCGCTGCGTTTCTGTAATACTGATTTCATATCAGCAAGTTAGAACTGCAATTCTTTCTTTCCACATATTTTTTTTTTTCATTTTCTCTAAGGTGACACACGTCAGACTGGATCCCTGGGTCTTACTTTGCATATGTCACCTGTCTAAAGTAGCACTTTATGAATACTTCTCTCATATTATTTTCATCCCAACAGCAAAAGTATTCATACCCCTTGAGTTTTTTCACGTTGTTTGCGACAACCCCAAATTTCAATGCATTTTACTTGAATTTTACACAAAATACCAACAGTAAATAGTATATAGTAATATGAAAAGAAAAGCGCACGTGTCTTATCAAATGTTATTACAACTGCAACTCTTAAAAGTGTGGCGGGTATTTGCATTTAGTCCTGGTCCTGTTTTACAGAACCACATTTTGTTGTAATTACAGCTGCATATATTTTTGCTATGCACATATAAACAATTGTATTTCCGTTCATTCTTGTTGATAAAAAGAAATTCAGTTGTGTTGTAAAACATCTGTGAACATCGATTTCAAGTCTTGGCATAAACTCGTAACGCAGTCATACAATGTGTTGCTTGGTCTGACTGTCTATAAAAAAAAGTGGCGCAGTGGGTAGCGCTGTTGCCTTGCAGCAAGAAGGTCCTGGGTTCGATTCCCGGCCCGGGGTCTTTCTGCACGGAGTTTGCATGTTCTCCCTGTGCATGCGTGGGTTCTCTCCGGGTTCTCCGGCTTCCTCCCACAGTCCAAAAACATGACTGTCAGGTTAATTGGCCTTCCCAAATTCTCCCTAGGTGTGAGTGTGTGTGTGCATGGTTGTTTGTCCTGTTTGTCTCTCTGTGTTGCCCTGCGACAGACTGGCGACCTGTCCAGGGTGAACCCCGCCTCTCGCCCGGAACGCAGCTGGAGATAGGCACCAGCAACTCCCGACCCCGTTAGGGAGAAGAGTGACGGAAAATGGATGGATGGACGGATGGATGGATGGATGGATGGAAAGTTTCAGAACTGTTGCTGTAAGGAAATTTTATTCAAATTTTTTTGAGTGTACTTCCTTTTTCCAGACGCTTTGACCCAATTTCCAACTCATTCATGGGAGTATAGTTATGGGGAGTAGACCAAGTAAGCTGCTAGTATAAGCGTTGTTCATTCATCGTTCATAAAGTCACAGACATGCAATATTAAATCACAGATGTGACTCTCTGTGAAGCAGGCACACAGAAATGTGCGTGCTGCATTGTGTAGAATGCACACAAATAGCTAATCTCCATCACACGCTTTCATGGATGTTCATGCAGAGACGCAATATGCCACAGACAAAGCCGAGGGCACAGGAGTGTCCCGCTTTCCTTTAGAAGGGCTCGTCAACCTGCCTTATGTAACAGGAAAAGCTGCTTGTGTCCAACAGAAGTGGTCAAAGATAATTCTCTCCTCTTACTTGGGATTTCCGAACACCTGAAAATGACAAGAGGTTCTCAAGCCAGTGCATCAGAGTAATTGACTGCCCCGTGTGTTTTCTCAGGCGTGCACAGATAAACATAAGCCCACTTGCTGTATGTGTCGGTGTGGTTGCGTGGGGGCGGCTTGGAGCTCACGACGGGACAAATGAAGGCAGAGGGGGTTGAATTGAAAGATGTTCTCCAACGTGCGTTTGCCTGCATGTTCGGTGCATTAAGTGTCTCTCATAATGAATACATGTGTTTCAAAACTGCCTGGACGTGGGAGTATGGGGGGGGGGGGCTTAACAGTGTGCCAGAGGAATAATCCACCGGGGGATGGGCTCCGCGCTTTCCTTCACTGTTAAGCCTTATGGAGGAGAACAGAAAAAAAAAAATAAAGAGTGCACTCAACTCTTTTTCCACGGGCCACTTCTCCAGGGATATACGCAAAAGCTAAAGCCTTTTCACACACGCACACATGCACGCTCTCTGCCCTCCCTTTTTTTGCCTTGCTTCTTTTAGTCTCCTGCAGCTGTTTAGCGTTTCAGAGCCCTTCATTACCATCATTACTGCTAATGGTGACGCTAACGTGTCCCTGTTGCCAGGGTTTAACACCTCTCAGTTTGAAAATGCGTCCTCCGTGGTTTGCAATGGGTTCACCTGAAATTATTGCGACGTGTATTTCATGTACAGCGTTCTCATGCGTCGGCTCATAAAGTATAACATGGGACATAAATGAGGCTCTTTTTAAAATTGGAATTCCATTCGTAATGAAACCTGACAGAAATGAAGCATCAATCTCCTGAAGTCGTCATTAGGCGTGTAATTTTGGAAGACGTTGTGACGCACAATTAATGGATATTGTTTGCAAGAAAGTCCCTGTAAACAAAGTCTCAAACAGGGAAGAGTGGAAGAGTGCCAAAGTTTAATAAATAACTTATTAAATAATTATTTAAATCTTAGATTAAATGACTAAAACTGAAAGTAAAGAAAAAAAAATATATAAAAAATTGTTCTTCGCTTCAATGATCACTGGCCCAGTGAAAGAAAATGTGGCTGCGCTACAACATAGCAACAGAGTGAAAAAATATGATTTGTATCTGAATTCTTCTAGGTACAAATCAGGCATGATCTTAAGCATCAGAAAGAATTGGCAAAATGCATTTCAATTCAATTTAGCTTATTTATACAGAGCCAATTCCAAACAAATGTCATCTTTAGGCACTTAAAAATATCAGCTCATAATATTTCAATTCAACCACTCTTGATCTGAGTTATCAAAGTTTGTTTCTAAGTCATGGACTTGAAGAATTCATTAATCCTGGACGGGCAGAAAATCGCTTGCATTCATTGTGTCGTTGACTTTACAGCAACCCCTCCTACTGAGCATGCATGTAGCAACAGGGGAGAGAAAAGACTCTCCTTTAACAGGAAGAAACCTCCAGCAGAACCAGAACCTGGCTCAGAGCAAGCAGCTGTCAGCGACGACCGACTGGGGATTTGTGAAGACAGAGCAAATGTTATTTAATCATAACAGCAAACCATTTATTTAGTCGAATATCCGTTAAGTTGTTCTGCGCTTGGCCTATTCCAGTTTTTGGCATAAAGCAGAATTGGTGCAGGGCTTCGTCTCCTGGATGGGAAAGATGTGCTGCCAGAGATCTGCGCCTGAAAGTGCTGGGAGCAGAGCTTGGCAGATTATGGCCACTGGAAGCACATGGCCCTGAGGCAGAGCATGGGCTGAAAAAGCTCTGGTGGAATGGGGTTAGGAGAGAGTAGCTTGCACAAAGGAGGAGAAGCCCCTGCCAGCAAATAAAGGCAAGCAGTTCCAGTCAAACAGTCCTTTACTTTTTTTGAGAAGTTCAAATGTTAAGAACAAATTGGAGCTTTTTCGGTGTTTGAAAAAAGGTTGCTTTCGTCGTGTTAAGACGTGGTTTATTTCAGGAGACGTCTTGTTGCAGGAAAGACATTTTCATTTGCTTCAGCTCAGACTTCATATTGTCGCCTGCATTGAAAAGACTTGCACAACGTGCTGAAACGTGTAAAAAGCCAAGCATATTTCGTTCAGTTTCAAGCTTACGTGTGGAATTCAAATACAAGCATCGTAGTAATATGGACTGCGGCTGAGTCGGTATGACCTGACCAGTGACGCTCGGGTTACTTTTTAAAATTCACTGCCATCACTGACAGGTGATGTGGCCCTCGGAGGGGGGAGACACGGCAAACAAGAGGACATTGCCATCGCCATGGTAACGCCACCATGAAGTGGCACAGTGATGTTTCACTGAGTAGAAGCAGAATTTGATGCGAAAGGGTAAGTAAGACTCTTTCCTGGGGTGGTGGAAGGAGCTCAGGCTGCAGTGTTTTGGCAACTGCAGCCTGAGCTCCAAACTAATCACAACATATTCAGCTCCAATTCCCAACCCTGCTTTTGAGACATGATCTGTGCCTAATGACAGTGCGAGGCTCGCCTCCTGCAGCTCTCTGGTTCATTGTCTTTTCGCATTCATTTCTGTCACGCAAATGCATACGAGGAGGGGTGGCGTGATAAGACATGGTAATAATAATAATAATAATAATAATAATAATAATAATGTTTTCCACAGACTCACTTGACATGCTGGTGTATAAGCACAGTTGGCCGTATCAAACTCTCGGGAGTGCACTCGCAAGTCTCGGAGCAATTACAAATCTGTCATTCTACATAATGTGGAGGAAATGTCTGACGTAAACAGCTGGAGAGCGACTGCAGCTGCCAAATGGTAGAAAGCAAACACGAGAGGGGAAGGTTGGAGGAAACGTTCAAGGAAATTTGTTGAGAGAGACGTGAACGACTAACAAACAAGCGTAAATTGCATTATTTTTAAAATATTTAAACCTACAAAACAGTGTAGCCTCCTTATTTTACATCAATTTACGGCAGGATCTTTGATAGCAACCTACTATAGCTCTTCTATACTCGTAACAGCAGCAACAAGGAGAATCCTGGCTGCACAGATTACCGATAATTAAACGATCAGATTAAAGCCTAAGGCTCCAGATGGCCGAGGTGAATCCCATGCTAACAACACCTCTGACAATGTCTTACTCTTTGGTTCCACCACGGTACAAAAGACATATAAACCTTTTATTCATAGAGATTGATGGCATACAATGAAACCGTGTGAAAGTAATGTCATTGCCCACTTCAAGATCTTTAAACATTTGTGAAAGAATGGGTTATTCCAGGAGTTCAGTGAGTTCCAGCTTAGTACTTGATGGTATTTTTATTTAAAAAAACAGAGTGAAAGAAAATGTGTGGTAGGGTAAGGTGCACCAGCAGCAAGGATAACAGCAGCCTTAAAATGATTGTTCAGAAAAAATAATAAAATTCCTGAGATTTGCTGAAGGAATGAACTGAGGCTGGAGTCAACGCATAAAGAGCCACTACACACAGACAAATCCTGCACGTAAACAAGTGACTTACCTAAAAATAAGGAGAACTGGACTATTGTTCTGTGGTCCAAAGTGCTCTTTTTATATGAAAGTCAAGCGATTTAATAGAAACTCAAAGTCCCAGAGTCTGGAGGAAGAGTGGAAAGACCCAGAATCCACATTAGTTGAAGTCCAGTGTGACATTTTCACAGAGAGTGAGAATTTGGAGTCCCCTGGTTTTTTTGAAGTTCACAGTCAATCCACAGTCTATATTTTTAGAGCATTTTGTGCTTCCTTCTGTACTGACAAGCTTCGTGGAGATGCTGATTTCATCTTCCAGCAGAACAGAACTCCTGTCCTTAAAGACAAAAGTACCAAAAGCTGATTTAACAGTCGAGGTGTAAATGTGTTTGGTCAGCAAACTGGCCTGACCTGAACCCCTCGTTCTATGGAGTATACAGCAGAACCACAGGATGATTGCCTCGATCCCACTCCACATTCATCCAATAATTTCTTCAAAAAAGAAAAAAATCAAGTGAGTGCAAAGAGATTGACATATATTTTTATAAGCCCGATGGTCTTAACTACTAATATTCTTAGACTCTGAATTTTGGGTTTTGGTTATCTATTAGCCATAATTTCAAAGAAATAAAGGCGTAAAGAATTTCACCCTGTTTGTGAAAAACATTTTAATGTCTTATGAGGAATATCGGCGTTTATGCTATCTTTTGAAGAGTGAAGCAAACAGACTTCTATTTTTCTGTTTTAGCCAATTCTCTCGAGGGCTGATGGGAAATGATGAAAACATGCAGAGGTTGTGCCTTTAGGGAGCCTTGGCTAACCTGCCCCTGTTCCCACAATGAAAATAAAAATATTTTGTACTTTGATCTATCATAGCAGCACTGTGACATACTAACTGGATTCTGCATGAAAGCAACACGTTGGCTGAATTAAGCAGGAAAAACTCAACAAGCTTCCCCACTGCGTAAGAGCACACATCAAATCTTATATCCAGCTCTATTTTTAAACTTTGGATTTCCTGTTCTTAATTTACTACATTTTTCTTGTTGCATTCACTAACCATTAAATGCTTTGTCTCTCCAACACAATGACGTCTCAGCTGTTTTGGGCTGCAGTCTGTTTTGTGACAGTCGCTCTTCGCAGGATGTGGCAGTGAAGTTAAGGTGACAGAACATCTGTGTGCGCCCAACCCGCAGACAGAACAATGTGGTGACTAAGGTTCACATCTGGCCCAAATGTCCGACACACTATAAATAACCGACACAGTGAGATGAAGATGCCTCAGGCCAGTGCTACTGTACTGTGTGTGTGTGTGTGTGTGTGTGTGTGTGTGTGTGTGTGTGTGTGTGTGTGTGTATGCTTATATGGCAGCATGGCTGAACCATGACATTGCTAAAGCTCACGTAAGGTTGCATACATGTGCAAATTAGCGAGCGCAGAAATCACACTGCGGTGACGAGGAAAGGTTTGCTGAGCCGTATGCTTTCGTCTCATTCTCTGCACGTATCCACATTGGCTTTTGCTCGTTTTACATGTCTGAAATCCTCTTCTAGAGAAGACTGAAAAGACAGCAGCCAATCACATCCAAAAACTCAAAAGCTCCGAGTCGTTAGATTCACAATGGAGGCTTGGTTTTCCTAGCAACTTCCCTCCCTTGATGCATGTTTGTGTCACTTGTTCAAGATTAGAGATGCCAGCTGCCTGTTCGGCTTGTTGGAAAGTGAAGCAACTCGACATATTTCTGCCCCGCTTCCCCACCTGGCTGTCCTTCGACTCCAGCCCTGACCCGGCTAATGCTGTGCGGGCCACACACCCGTCCAACCTGTTCAGAAAAACCTATGTAAGCACAAACACGAGAACAACAAAACAAGACGGAGCGGGAGCGTGCTGGTATGCAGATCTAAACGCAGACAAGGCATTGAGATCGACAGAAAACATAGGTAAGCAAAGAGTCACAGATGGTCTGCAGCCGAATGCTCTGACAAAACATAAACAGCAGCGTGCAGACAAATCTGACTGAATAGCCGGAGTAGGAAGCCGGGAGGATGACTCACTCCACGTTGATACTGTAACACATGTGCTGCGTGAATTCATGAAAAAAATATGCAGCAAGGGAACCTTCAAAGGCGCGTTTCAGTTCACTCGCAGATGAGGCAAAAGTGCGATTTCATCACAGTGGTGAAATCATTTTCACTCTTTTTGATGGACTTTATCTTCACTTTGATATGACAGATATTTTCACTGTTTACATGAGAAGTGAGAGAATGTTTGTGTTTTCCGTCTTTCAATGTCAAACGAGTCAAAGCCGTTTCAGTCTTAAAACTCTGAATTAGTTTTTTTCTAATTAATTGCTAAGAGTAGGAGTGTGAGGGAAAGCTGGAATTCAATGCTACAGAGTGAGAATTGCCACAGGAATAAAAAAAAAAAATGTCTAAGATTTTTGTAAAGATAGGAAGATCTATCTTTACAAAAACGATCAAGCAAGAGCTACATAAGAAGTTCTTATAATCAGAGCAGCAGTCATGCTGCTTTGCACTCAAGACAGATTTTGTTTATCAATGAATATCTACGTTTTTATGGCAGTAGGGGCGATGTGAATGATGCGGCATAATAAGTTCCTCAAATGAGAAAATCTGTCGCCTGCTTATAAGCAATAAACTGTGGGAAGAAGTGAATGTTTATCCCCACAGCAGCTAACTCTGTACAGTGTGCACAATTATCACAACACTGAACTCAAAGTTGATTTCTGTGTCCGTTACTGACCCACCAACAAGACCATCCATCTGGTCAGTTTCACTCTTATTTCATCAATCCACATAACCTTTGACAAATCTTTTTTTTTTTTTTTTTTTACTTTAGACGCTTGATCTTATGTGCCTCGTTCATTGGTGGTCGAGTTTCAACCTTCCTTACCTTGGCCATGTCTCTGAGCATTGAACATCTTGTACTTGTAGATAACTTATAGGTATAAAATGTGGCAGAACTGGAAGGTGGCTTCGTTCTTGATTCTTCTCAAATCTTTGGCATTTAATTTACATATTTTTTTTTTCTTCACGTTTCCTGTCACCCTGTTGACTATTAGCCACAAAACATTCGATGGTTTCTGTGATCACAACTTAATATCTTAGCAATTTTGATAGTGCTGCATCCCTCTAGGAGACTTTTAATGACTTCTGACTTTTCACAGTCAGATAAATTCTCTGTTTTGGCCAATTTGCCTAAAGAAAAGAAGCTGTCTAATAATTATGCACACCTTGGTAGAGCGTTGACTTCCTTAGGCCACACTGTTCCTCACTGAACAGATACACATTCCCTGCTATGCTTAAATGCATCAAGCATTTAAGTATATCTAGCTTGGTGTTAGAAAATATGCCTGAAAATGATGATTTGGTCAAAATACTTACTTGCCCAGTAATTGTGTAGTAATATATTGATGCTGTTTGTGTTTTCAAGGTAACCTTGATTAACTGATTCAGTGGAAATGCTTATATACTCTACAAACATTTAATGTCTTTTGAGTTTGTGGATGTTGTGTTGAGACATTTGGGAACCAATGCATTGAAGGAAGGTTTTGCACAAAAAATCCCAAATGATTTAAAGATCAGTAGCTGCATTTCCAAAAGAAATTTGTGCAAATCTTTGTCTATGCACTACTAATGTAGAAATAACACAATTTTGCAATTGCGGCATAGCCAAAAAATAGGAAATTAAATTAAAATCACATGTGAAGAGGCCTGTTCACGCAGTAAGTCATTAAAAACCATGGCAACCAGGGATGTAAATAGTTACAAGGCATATAATCATAATTCAGCCGTAGCGCTAGCACTAATGTGTGACCCATCATAAGAGAAGTCGATTTCTTATTCGGGGGTTAGAGTGACAAGCTGCTTATATTTGAAAGTGACCACATATGCAAGGAGAACATAGTGGATGATTTTACAGAAGAACTATGGATTCAACACGTTTAAATGACTTTTTATGAGCAATGCAATGCTGTGAGAGCCAGCTGCACACTGTCCAGAAAACGAAAACAAATCATCATCTTCCTACTACTTCCTGTCATCTTCTTCGTGGCTTTCGCCAGTTGTAACACCCAGCTGATGATCACGTTACTCATGTGATGCAAAAGAGTTTTTCCATAGCAGATCTGTGAAATACGTCTATTTCGATACGGGTGAAAAATCACCTCATCACAACGCAACAACAAAAACCTTGAGTTCTTTTTCAAAATTGGCATACTTCCGTTCAGACTATTTATTTTTATAATATCAAGTTGTACAATTTTATAGTCAATAGAAATACAGCAAGTCAATAGAAATACAGCAATTTTATAGTCAATAGAAATACTAAAGATAATATTTCATCTTTAGTAATGAGGAAAACTCAACCACCAAAGCCATCCAGGCTTATAAAATAAATGAGTCCTCTCAGTTATAAAATGCATAGGGGTTTGTATTTTCTTCATAGGAAATCTCAGATTTGGTTCTCTTTTACTTGGGCAACATACAAATCCACTCATTTATTTAACTTTAGCAAAAATAAAATTTAAATTTAAACATCATATGAGCTTTTCTGCACAGCCTTGTAGCATGCAGTGTGCATGCAGAGTTGTCGGTAACAGAATCTTTACATGCTGACGACAAACGACAAGAAAGAAAAAAAAAAAACACATTACAGAATTGGTCCTGTGAGAACTTTATCAGTGCAATCCTGAATGTCTCCAAACAAAAGGACAGCTAATGCTGGGGCTCTTAAGAAGGCGAGATCAGCTGGGAGCCGCAAGTCTTTGTCAGCTAAATACTCCCAGATTCCTCTCACTTCGACCCAAGTATTTGGTTTAGACTTGTCCTATTTTCCACATGCTTTTCATTCAAGGGATGTGCATGTCTTCCTGTTCTCCTCCTCTACCTTCCTTTTATCCCCCACAAATACAGGAGAAATGACCCAGCTGGCGAAGAGTCAAGAATCAGATGAAAGGAGTGAAGCTGGCCACAGTAACGATGGGTTCAATAACAAGAGCACTCTAAAACAACACTGTGTTGCATTGATTTGGAAATGCCTTCACACCCGATGAAGTTATTTTCAATTTACTATATCAGAACAGGCAGATGGAGGAGGTTAAAGAAGAGTTGGGTTGCAGAGTATAGAAAATGGGATATTGCAAACCAGCTGGCCAACCAGCTATATTGACATGCTAGGGTAAGGAGAACATTAATCAGAGAAGCAGCCAAGAGGCCAGTGATAACTCTGGATGACCTGCAGAGATGCAGTTTTTGGTTTGCCACAAACTACGAGGAGGGTCACCGAACAACAGGGCAATAATTCAGAGCATAAAGCCAGAGCAACATGTTATAGAGATAAAGGCAAATTCACCAGCAGAACTAAATCCAAGTGACCCTTATGCTCTATTCTGTGCCACTCTATCGCATTAAAAACAACACAAAACGTTAAAGTTTTGAACTTTCAGGTGAAATTAGTGTCCAAATGTGAAAAGGTTCTAGAAGAATAAAGGTATTGCACATTTTCTTCCTTTTTTATACATAATCAAAGGTAAACTTCCCTTGATTGTTGTTTTTGAGAGAATAACGAAGCCAACATGTCATTGTAAAATCCCTTTATTGAAACACTCTGGATAGAGACAAAGACAGCCTGCCTCTCACACGAAGATACGCTTCACTTTTAAGCCAAGTTTCGCAACAGCGCCGAGAAAAGCAGGTTCATCATCACAGTGTGGCCTGTGTACATCACTGCTGCTCCTGTTTAACGTCTGACTGCCAACACTCCCCGCTTCCCTTCTGTTGAATGTCGAACCTCAAGGCCGTTCTTGGGTATAAAGACAGACAGCGGTGCCTGGAATTTTACGCACGAGGCTCGTCTTTCCATGCGTGTGCTAATGGCCGGCTCCGGTACCCCGGTGTTGCCATAGCGTGCCGGAGAGCAGAGCCAGAGGAATGCTGCCGGTGGCTGTGTTTGTTTGGGAGACTCTGCCGACAGCGTAAACTGTCCTCTTCTCTGAGGACAAAATGTGGCCTCATTCAAAGAAAAAAAAAAAAAATCATCTGTTATCCCAGAAGGGAGCCACTTCTATGTTTCACAACTTTAATGGGGCTCATCAGCAATGCATTTATCTAGGCCATATTGAGATTGGTTTAGAGGTGTTATACTGAAGCAATTGGCATTTGATAATGTCTCGATGAAAAGGCAAATATGATTCAGAGTTTATGAAATGACAATCGAATGCTTCACCGACACAAGCATGATTGTTATTCAAGCGTAAACTGTGATGGCTTTGTCGTCTGTGAATGCGCTCAGGTGTAATACTGAACACAAAATCTGCTCTGAACCTGCAGACACAAGCAAACTGTTGCCTTAAGCAGCGCAGAGCTTCGCCGGTCCTTAACTTTTAATCTAGTCGACTTCACAGTTTGGACTGTGTGGCGTAACTGGGTCAATTCAAGGCAACGAAACAAGGGTTTTGTAATCTGGTTTAAGAGAGCTTGTTATCTATGCATGTCCTCAATTCTGTCTTGGCTCTGTTTTTTTCTGATCGAGTGTTCAATATGAGACCAAGCTGAGAAAAACAAAATGATGAAAAAAAACAAAAGAAAAAAATGCGCAAAAAAGAGAGTAGCAGATGGGAAGCTGAAAAACAGACCCTGGGGGGAGAGAGCTAAACATTTAATGACACTTCTTTTTATTGTGAAAGCCCGTTTCCTTTAATTTACGACTGCGAATAATTTCTAATGAAAATGAAACACATGTAATCGCGATGCAGGTGCGCTCTTCACTCTTGAACTCTGAGAGTTTTGTTTGTTTTCAAAGAAAATGAACCAGAACAGAGCAGGATTTTATTTAACATATCAGTTTGCCTTCTGCTAACCCTCAATGTAACCTACACACTGCAGCAGGCTCAACACACTGATTTAGAGCGTCCAAAACAAAGCACTGCATCACACTGACACACAATGTTATGTTGAAATCTTTCATGAAACAGTCATTGTCACCAATTAATCTACGGCCTTGCTTAGACTGAATGCGGCTTGACTTTTGATCAAACCATCTATAAATCAGACTTCTTCTAGCACTTCACATAATCAGCTGGATGCTTTATTGGCTTTAAATGCGTTTTAGTCTGAGGTACATGATAGAGTAGACCTGTCCTGATGCCAGATGCAACTCTCGAGTAGTAAATTTAAAGTAATATTTCAGGATTTCTAAAGTGGGGTTCTGTTCAATGCTCATGAGCAGTTAATAGCTTACCTTATCTGAAGCAGATAGCTTTCTTGGTGTCTTCATGTAGGTAACAGTGTTCACATAAAGTCATCTTTTTAATTTTAACACAGTGTGTTATTTCGATCCAAAACACTTTAAATGTTCCGTGTATGTTTCAAACAGGCAGACCATTGATGGTGCGCGACTTCCAACTTCTTTTTCCAGCGTAAAAAAACCATCTTTGTAAATAACCAACCAATATATCAAAGTTCATAAAATAGACAAGAGTTTGGATAAACAGCTAATACATTTCTGAGCTTGTGTCAAGACAGTACAAATCTGCTTTGAGAGATAATGTTTAAGACCTTTTGACAGAACCCCAGTAAGAATTCAGACCTATCCTTTTGGTCATGTCCACATTTATAGCAGCTGTATTTACAGCAACCTTTGCTTCAGTCATGAGAAGACAGCTTTGCCTGCAGACAGGGTAATCCTACCCTCTCTGCTGTAAGTGAGCACTATCAACAAATACACAGAACCTTCAAATACTGAATCAATTATTGAGAATAATATTAATGTTTTTCTTTGTTTTTGTTTTTTCTCAAAACATGGCCGGCTATGGTGACTACAACAGGAAGCAGGCCTTTCACAAGACATGACTTGTTTTATGAAAAAAAACTTTTTAATGTTTTAACATAAAAGTATAGCAAACGACGACAAACAAACAAACAAACAAAAAAAAAAAACATACATTTCTTTCCACTCTATCAATAAAACAGTAAATCTTTTTTTTATTTTCTCTCACTAGAAAATCTTGTGATGCTTAAGCTTCACCATGCAGGTTTTGTGCTTGTATATTTGCCACATAACCGTCTTCTTTCTGAGATATAAACTCCACACTCGGTCAGCTTTCTATTTTCCCTTCTTTCAAAACAGGTTTGCTGCATTTCGTCCTCTCCTCCCCCCCCCCAAGTCCGCAATGCTGTAGCAACCTCATCCATTTTAAAACAACAAACCGCACAGGTTTACTATGGCACGTTCCCAAACCACATGGTACCGGACACATTTAATCGAATAAAGTAAAAATAAAAAAAATAATAAAAATGAAGGAAATTAGATTACACTTCTATCTTGTGCTGGGGCTGCTCAAGTCCCTCAAGGCTGATAAGATGTCCAATTATTTGGTAATTTAGTTCAGAGGAGCTGGAGAGAGTCCGATCTGCTTGAGTAAGCAGGGGAAGAGTAGCTTGGCACATTACTACAACTCTTTCAGCCCTTTTCTTTATACCTTTATGACTGAGTTTAATAGCCACACAGAAACACTCTGGCTACATTTTTAGAAAAATACAGTATTGCGCTTCACTGGGGCAAATTTAGTAGATATTTATATGCACGATACAAAGGAGAATAATACATAGAAGGCATCAGTCTCAGCAGAGAGGGGTGATGGATTGCTGTGGCTGAGTTTTTGGGGGAACTACAACTAGACGGGCGGGCGACAGAAGAGAGGGCGAGGCTGGACTTGAGGATGACCGGGATGGATTTGGGGTTGAAAGGGAAAGCTTCAAACTGGACTTGCAGAAGGCGGGGGTATGAAGAGTCGGAGAAGCAGCTGGGTAGTGTTCAAAGGATAAAAGCTGGAGGCTGCAAAGAAAAATTGGGTCTGGGAGGGGGACACAACATCTACGGTACATCTACTGGAACAAAGCCATCAGGGAGATAGACAGGATGGCTGGAGGCTGGAGGAGAGGGGGGTGGTCTCTTGGAGACAGGGTGAAGGGGGCCAGGGGAATAAAGCCGATAATCTCACTCACGGTAGAACACATATTCAGTGTAGCTGGTCCAGATCTTGTCGTCCGTCTGTTCATGGGCAAAGGCGCAGGTTCCTGTGGAGTTGCAGGCCACCATGTGAAAGCCCGCATCTGCCAACTTGTCAAAGGCCTGCTCCAAAAAGGTGAACTTCAGATAGTAGCGGGAGGTGTAGCGCTCTGGGGGGCGGTCCGGGTCACGGCTCTCGTTTAGGGTCTCTCCGAACACCTCCTTGGCCAGGGAGGTCTTCCCACACACCATGATCCGTGCCACCCGGCGGAACTTGGCATCGGTGTGGCTGTCGCGGCCGAGAGTGTACGACCCCCGGTAGCCGATGGTGATGAACCCTGAGCGCTTCCCGTCCATGGCACCGGGCACCAGGCTGGCGCAGGCGGCCGCCGCGGCCCCCAGGGAGCCCAGGCTGCGCGCCGAGTCAATCCCGGGTGAGGAGTCCTCCGGGTCGCTCGGACACCCCTCGTCCCCCAACGAGTTCTGCTTGCTGATTTTGGGCGCCAGCAGCTTGACGAGCTCCGGCAGGTTGAAAAACTCAGCCTCCCTCTGCAGACGCCCGCGCTCCGGGAAGTGGTCCGGGAGAACCAGCTGCTGGTCCCGCATGTAGTCCAAGATGTAGCGGAACAGGAAACCATCGCGATCCACGAAAAAACGCCCCTTGGTGTCCCTGGCCAGCCCTTTGGTTGACTTCTGACTGAACATCTCCCACAGCAGCGAGTCCGGCACACTGGTGAGGGTAGAGTAGCGCGTTATGTACACCTGGCCGCCAACATTGAGCTCTATTATTTCTGGGAAAGGGATCTCCTCTCCAGATATGCCACTGTCCGGCAAAGCCATAGGTGCAGCTTTAAAATAAAATAGTTGCGGAGAAAAGTTCAAAAGCCTCCCAGTTAATCAGACCGCGGGGCGGTTCAAACAGTGGTGCGTAAAGCAGGCTGCGCGCACAAGAGAAGAAATAAAAGCTGTCACAAACAAAACTCTCCACACTAACTAAGGACCCTCTCAGTGTCTGCTAGAACACTGTGCCAATCATTTCACTCAGTTGCAAACAGCTCGGTGGCATCGATGTCCGTTACGCACAGTGAAAAGGTTGAGTCCTCAGGATGAAACCGTTGCCTCTGCGCAGGAAATCCTCCGCTTTCACAATTGCTCATAACGACTTCTCTCCCTTCGCTAAATATCACGGGGTTGCCCCGGCGAAAGCAGGATCAGGTGGCCCAACTTCAATTAAGCAATCCATAGTTAGAGAGAGCCGCAGTTCCGCTGCGAAGGAGACCGAGAGCGGTTTTGATGATGCGGCGGGAAACAAGATGACGCCGTGAAAACAAAGCTCTTCGTGGCTCTCATCACCCGGATCCAGACCCAGACGGGCAGCGGTTCTGCTCTCGTTATGTTCTAGAGTCAGGCTGCACCTCAGACTGCAACGTAACGGAGCGCACAGGCGTTACCTCTCCCGGTTAGCCACGCCCACCGCGGTGACGCGCCGCCACTTTGATCCAGGTCAAGGGATCCAGTCCGCCGAGATTAGCCGCCTGTAACCCCACGCAGAACTTCCCCGAGTGAGGAAAGCGCAACGTTGGCCAAGCTTAACCAAAGACATAAACACGGAAATGTATTTATTTTTCTGATCTCCCCACCAAATATTCCGGAATATTTGATCATAATCTTAAATCTGATCTTTCTGCACCGCCTCATTGACATTCAGATTTTGTGCCACATCCATTCACAAATTTAGAAGCGCTTGAAATGTCAATGCATGGTGTATAAATTTATATTTCCTAACTTTTGTTGACGGCGATTAACGGGAAGATGGAAGAACAGCGCCATCTAGTGGCAACTCGACGGGTACTTTACTTTTTAGGATCACCGCTGATCATTTTCACCTCGGCATTTCTCCTCTTTAAAGCCGAGAAATCATAATATTCCGTATTCACATCTTCAAGCTGACATAAAAATAAATATTGTAGCTGATCAAAAAGCTCCAGTCAGTTTTGACTGTTACCCTGAACTGGAGGGGAGCAGGTGCATCACAATAGGATTACAGTATCAGTGAGTGAATTTATTTCACTAATTTAAAGGGAAACTTAAATATTATACAATTGGATTAAACATGAAATATTTATTTACGGATTCAAGATTGCAGCTTATAGCTAATAAAAACTCAAATCCAGTTTTAGAGCATGTAACTCATGTTATCAGAGACCAGGCAATGAATTCATTTACACGTACAGTTCATGAAGCTACTATTCATTAAAAAATAAATACAAAAATTGACAAACTGGAGACTGTACATTTGCTCAAAACCACATATCTCTTGTTTACTTTACCTTCATGTTTGACCTTTTGGGTGCAGAATTATTTATTAGAGCCTGATACTGCTGCAGAGCGCCGCTTAAAATTCATATCCAGAAGGAGAGGCTGCTTTGAGCTCCACATCTGAAAGGCAATCGGTGTTTGTATGATATAAAGATGCAGCTTTAAAAAGTATGATGAATTCATTATTTGGAACCAGTTTATTCATTTTTATTTTAGGATTTTTGCTTTTTATGGCGCTCAATTAATGCTTCCTCTTTCTGGTGCTGTTATTCAGCATATTCTGGGTGAACCCAAAGTGATACTGAGTCCATCATGTCTGTCTGCCATGATGTTTACTGATGGAAAGATGTGCCTGGAAGGGTCTTTTAACATTTGAAAACTAAGTTATTATAACTACAGCAAGCAGTCTTGAAAATGGCTTGGTATTAGTTGGATTTCAACCAAATGAAGACACCAGGGTAAGCCATTACTGCAGCTAATAAACTCAGTTTCTGAACTATCCTTTAAAGCCAGCAGACTCTTATGTTGTTGGGGTTTGTTTTTTTTACCCTGTCATGAATTTCTCCAACACACAGGCCCCTTCCTGACTAGTAATTGGACAAGTTTCCCCCCCATCACCAGCCAATCTGGCACTGATTTCCCAGAAGACCTCAGTCTCCAGCTGGCTTGCACCACTGCAGCCTCGTCATTAGCAATCTGCATTAAACGACGGTGGTTATGTGGGCCATCGTAGAGACTGGGTGTGATGTGGCAAAGCTTTCCATCTGTAAGACGAATTGATGACACGCCCCCGGCTCCATTTGCATGTAGTCTTTAGTGAAATAAGAATGGTCAACGTCAAAACCTCACGAAGAAAAAGCACATCCTCCAGTCGAACAGTGTCACTCGGGAGCAACTAGTAAGTTGTAGCAGATAAAAAAAGGTGTTTAGTAAAAAAAAAAAAAAAAAAGTAACTAATTCAATGGACATCAAGGGACTGGATGTTTACTGGTGGCTTCATCATTCTAATCACATCCACACCACTGATACTCAGAAACACGGACAAAATGACTACATCAAATGAATTGGTTTGACCTTCTGAAGCATCTGGATTATCTAAGTACATCTGTCAATTTTCATCACATTGATGGCCTTCTGAAGCTGCTGGGTACATTGTGTGTTTGTGTGTGCGGGGACAGAAAGCAGGCTTGCAACATGTAAGAGATATAACTACTGAGGGGGGAAAAAAATGCTTAAAATTGCAGGAATTCAGAGAAAAAGGCAAATTCGCCCCTGACCTCCTGTGGTTTATACAGTGAGGAGAAAACAGGATCTTATGGATATGTCTATGTATTGATTTGCATATTGCCACTAGTTTCTGCTGACAGCAGCACCAACGAGTGATTTATGTGGTGCTTTGTGGGATCAACAAAAATGAGGAGACTGTTGAATCTGTACTGCAAGATGTTGGCGGTGTCTATGCGGTCGGCGAAGCCTCATTGGCCTCGGTATGAGAAGTAATTTGTCTTTCACGCCAGGTGACATGGAAGTGAAACAAGACACCCCCGCAGAACAGTTCAGAGAGATTTGCAGCCCAGATTCAGCTGCAACACAACTGAGCCGCTCTGAGCGAGCGCAGGTTTAGGGTTTTTTAATAGTCCAAGGACAACTGCAAACATCATGGCTGGCCGGTTACTATCACATGCTGTGCTTTTCTTTCCTTTAGTGAATGCACCCACATCCTTTGATGTTTTCCTTTTATAGTGTGACAAATAGGATCTTCTCCATAAACATGCAGTGATCTTTTTTTGTTGTTGAGTAGTGATTTTCCTTATCCCCTACTGCCAGCTTTAAAAATGTTGCCATACATTTGATATTAAAACAATAAATAAGTTGAATTTGGTCAGGAAACATTAGTAATTAAATCTTAATAAGAAATCACATTTCACTATACATAAAACTTTCATATTTTATTCATACACTATGAATGTCTGCTTGTTGCAAACTGTCAATATATTTATTACCTGTGTGATGCTTTCATCACTTTGTTTTTGTTTTCATGATGCAAAGCACTTTGAACTGTATTGTTGCTGAAATGTGCTATACAAATAACTTGATTGATATTTCAAATTAGCAATTAGTTTTGAAGTATTGGATTTTCATCCATCAAAAAAGAAATAAAAAATTTATAAAAATCGACAGTATGGAAATTACTGAACCCCAGTCTATATTGGCCAAGCTTTTGCAAAGGAAGTTATACATAAAATCTGGCACTCTTATAGAAAACAATTAGTTGTTGTTTGTATGCAATTTGTGCCAATCATTGTGCACGATTTGTGCTTTTCATTGTTGGTTGCATAACAGCCATATTTGCAAATAATAGGCCTTAAAAACAAAAACAAAACAATTACATTGGCAATAAGTAAAAAATGATGCTAATGTTCCTATGAACGTCATTGATTTCAGAGTTGTGTTTTTGTAAATGCTGCTCATTTGAAAACCTGTGTTTTTATCTGTTGTGTTCCATTATTTTGACTGCTGTAAACCAAATTAAATTTTATTACTACACACTTAAAGCAATAGCAAATGAATGCTGACATAATAAATTCCCTATCAATCTATTTGAATGCAGAATGTATTTGAATTCTAGAATGTATCCTAAGGTGGGCTAAATACCATATTAATTTGATTTGTATCTTAAAATAATATGAAAATAATGTATTATTTTGCTTATCCTTCTATTTCACAATTATGCACTCCTTTGTGTTGCTGTATCACATAAAATCTCAAGACTACACTTTTCATTTGTGTAGATAATTATATGGATTTATGCACTGCTGACCAACTTTTTTTTCCTTCTTACTGACCAAACACAAAGTGCTAAAATCCTACTTCATTCTTAATCAAGGAATGCCTTTACAGCGCCCAAAGCTGAAACACGATGCCAATTACTCGGATGGTTGATTTCTAATACTCAAACATTATTTAGGAGCCTGAACAGGAATAACCGGCTATATCAAATGGATGAATGACCATTCAGCTTTCTTGCACCTTGGAAACCACAACAAAAATTACAGGTAAAACCACTGTTAAGCAACAGCCAGACAACCGAGGCTGTTTACCACTTTTTGCACTTACTGTTTTTGACTCTTCAGAAACTTATGTATTATACTGTTTTGCATATGTAGTTAGTTTGAATAATTTTTCGATACCTTATAGAAATTGTATCATTTGGACCAAAATATGGCACTTGAAAGTGAAAATTATGGATACATGACAGCCACAGCTTTTATTGAAAGTGCCAGCTAATGATACTAGGAAGCATGAATTCAGTTTGAAATGTAGTTTTTAAAGCCCAATCTATTAATTCAATTTTTAGTTTAAAATTTTTTTTGAGAAACAACACAAATAAGTTAAAAAGATAGCTGTTTATTTAGTTTTTTGTCCCCACTAGTAGTTTATCCACAATCAGACTCAAAGAAAAAAAAATATAGACTAAGATCCACAAAATGGGATTTTTTTAATGTATACCACAATTAATTTCATGAACAGCATATGTGCATACTTTAAAGACTAATGCCAATATAATGACCATTGACTTCAAGGTAATAATCCTACACTTGAGATTGGGTTGAGTTATTTAGGACTGTAGGACTAGTGTGTGGGAAAACTTGTTAGTGAGCACAAATAAAACACAAAACCCAATCACTTATCCATAGAACAGAACAAAGTTTCACCCACATCTTTCAATGACAATTTTTTAAAGTAATGGATTGTGCCCAAGTGTTATGAAATAACACTGAAGTCTTCTCCTTCTCCTGAAGAATGTTTTTTTTCCCCTACAGATATATCTTTATATATACAGATATATCTTTTGATAATTAACTCCCATACATGTAATTAAAATACAAAAAACAAAAGTATTAAAGTGCTTTCTACTGACTTGAACTCTGAGAGAATGGCATTGATACAGCATGTGTGAGAGTTAAGAATCGTTTCGTTTTCTGATTAGCTGTGTTCATCAGTGCTTAAGGGATAAAAAACAGATGTAAGGCATGACTGCAATCAGACGGTTAGCAAAGAGAGCACATCTGTATCACATGTGTGCAACTTACAACGGCAGTCAGATACAGTACAACTACTCCAGGAGTTACTAAATGTGAAGCCTGCCATCTGTTATGCTCATTTGAGATTAATAATGGTAATAAGAACAATAATAGTAATAATAACACAATGGTAAATTATCAGGATTATCTTTGCAGATAGAATGCTGGATTTCTGTGTGGGAAGTGTGCAGATTAGAAGTACAATTGAGAATACCAGCTTTTTTTTTTTTCCTTGCTAAATAAACTGGCCCAGAATATTTCTGATTAACATGTTTGACGAAACATAATTGATACTGTTGATACAAGATTATTTTAACGGAACATCAAGTGTTCAAGTTTGAGAGGAAACTCCAAGATGAGGAAAGTTGCAATATTAAATAATAAAAAAGCTTTATGCGTGCCACTGACTGAAAACCCAGTTAGATATGGATGGCCCTGATTCTTTAAGATCACGTAACACCGAGCGGAAATGTCAGGGTCGAAGCTGCTATTAGGGATACTAGCTTGTACTGTGGAGGCAAACTTTTCCTGCCTCATCTGAACAACTAGCATGACGATCACAAAGCACTAACAGAGTCATCATCTTGCAGCATTTCAGCTGAGTGGGTATAAAAAATATAGACATTTGAAACCCTGAATATATGTTCATATGCAATTTTCTGCAACAAAAGACAATTTACAGCCATCCCACTTAGATTATACACTGTCCTTTTTCAGACTTCACTCAATATAAAATGTTTTTGTGTGTTCCCCCTGCAGAGCAGAGGTTTAAATCCGACACAACACAAAACAGCAATTACTATATCAACTGCCTGTATCAGCCAGTTCTCTTGTTAATACACTAAAATTACCTGTGGATGAGAGACACAGATTGACTTGAGAAAGGAGTG
Organism: Poeciliopsis turneri; assembly: GCA_922788865.1. Taxonomy (NCBI): domain Eukaryota; kingdom Metazoa; phylum Chordata; class Actinopteri; order Cyprinodontiformes; family Poeciliidae; genus Poeciliopsis; species Poeciliopsis turneri. Next base: position 48,156 of record CAKLNU010000446.1, read on the forward strand.
CGTGTGTGTTAATGTGACGACCTTACATCAACATGTCTTTGTGATGCCTGGCTATGTGCTGGCTCTTTTCTGAAGGCCTCCTAAAGCCCTTGGTGCAGTAGTCACAGCGATGGGGGTAGTCCTTGGTGTGAATTGAAATGACATGGCGTTTGAAGCCAGAAGCGTCCGTACTGTTGTACTCACAATACTGGCACTGATAAACCTTCCTACCACTGTGTGTCTTCATGTGCTTCTTCAGCTCTGCTGGCTGGCGAAAACCTCGCCGGCAGCGCTTGCACTTAAAGGGCAGATCCTTTGTGTGCAAGGACAAGATATGACGACTCAGGGTGAACGTATCGGGAGCGTTAAAGTTGCAGTGCCGACACTGATGCACCTTGTTGCCTTTGTGTGTCTCGGCATGCTTCTTCAGCTCCGATGGCCGGTGAAAGCCTTTCTCACACACGTCACACTGATGGGGGAAGTCCTTGGTGTGAACAGAAATAATGTGTCGTTTAAGGTCACTGGAGTTGGTGCTCTTGTGCTCACAGTGTGGACATTGGTGGGTCTTGTGGCCTTGCACCATCTCTATGTGACGTTGGAGTTCCCGTGCATCAGCATAGGCCTGGGGACAGTGGCTGCACTTAAAGGGCAGGTCTGCACCGTGCTTACTCTTGATGTGAGTCTTAAGGTTGGACTGGTCTGCGCATCGAAACTCGCAATGCGGGCACTGATAGGGTTTTTCTCCTGTATGGGTCCGCATGTGTTTCTTAAGCTCTGATGGGTGACGGAAGCCTTTGGCGCACTCGACACACACATGTGCAAAGTTCTTACTGTGGACCGCTAACAGGTGGCGGTTCAGTAGCCCCTGCTCAGCCGTCTCGTAGTCGCAGTACTTGCAATGATGAAGTTTGGGCTCTCTGTCCTTGACGATGAGCTTGTCAGAGCCCAGGGGACTGGACTCGTGATAGCGTCTTGTATACTCGGTATATTCTGGAGATCGCTCAGTGTTGTGGCTCAGAAGCTTGTGACTCTCCAAGTGATTGTGAAAACTGACCTTCTTGTTGGTGGTAAAGTCACAGTCAGTACACTGGTACTTCTTCTTGAGCAGATGGTCAGGGTGGTTTTTCATATGGCATTTGAGAAATCCCCGTGAGCGAAACTTCTTTCCACAGATGTGGCACGGATAGACAGTCAGAGGCATCCCATCTGGTCCAATGATGACGGCTGAAAAAGAAGTTTGAGAAAACAGCAGGGAGTTATTGGGATGATTCTCCAGAGAAGAGCTTTTGAGAGGCAGGGAAAATAAACAAGTTTTTAACACTGAAATCAAAACAGTTTGGCCATCATGATCATGTTATTTGTACCAGTCTGACATTGACGTGTCTCTCCTTTCTTGTTCTTCTTAGGTTTGGGTTTGATTGCACGGTTTGTGCCCAGTCCCTCTCTGATTTGGAAGAAAGGCGTAGCAACTCCATTCTTCACCTGATCAATGGTATTACCTGCACAGAGGTTGTAAACGTCTACAATGAATATTTGGGAAAAAATTATTTCACATAGGAATTAACTGTTAAAGGTTAAAATTGCAGGAATTCTTTCAGAAAGCATCACCCTGTTTCAAAATGAGGGACAAAAATAAAATAAAATCTCGGCTGACGACAGGAATCGCATGATTTTCAGTCAATCAAAAACTGAGAAATTTAATTTTCTTCAAATCACTCTCACGTGGTACTAACACCATTGTTCTAAGCTGTAAATAATGTGGTGGAGTGAAAGACTCAAATGTATTTTCAGAGAAAGATCGTAACAGGAAGGCTGAATTGAGTAGAGAAATCTTGACGTTATATTGCAGTAAGTTTCAACGGATACATACAGAAACTGATGCTTTAATAATGGTGGTTGTGGTAATCATTAATACAAAATGCTGAACTACATCTCTAGCACGGTTGTGTCATGTCCGCTCTACTGCTAATATCAAAAAGATTTATGAATGTTTGAGACAGAAAAACTGGAAAGAATATTTTCTACGCTGTACCATTAGATTATTTCATTTTTCTTAAATCTGAGTTGCCTAAAATTATCAGCAGGTCAAAACTTGGAGCCTGGAAATTAGTGAGCAAACTGCAAATCAGTGTATTTCTAATAAGTGTATTTCTGGACAGCAGTTGTATCTGCTCCCAGATTTATAAATCACACTCTCTTTAATTAGGAAACAAAAAGAAAATGTACCAATTTCATCACTATCATCATCATCACTCTCCTCATCGTCGTCATCATCATCATCGTCATCGTCCTCTGCCTCCTCCTCCTCCTCCTTTATGGTGTTCTTGACTGCCATGTAGACCATCTTGTCACGACCAACACCCAATCTCCCAGATGATGCGGCCTCCAGATCAGGATGGCCGTTCTGATAATCATCTTCTGTTATTACCTCTGTTCCACCTGGAAATTTAAAGACAATTGTTATCATAAATTAAGAATTTAATTTCTTTGCTTTATAATATGCTGTGCTCCAAAGGGCTTTAACTGTGACTTGCCTAAATCATCATCTGCTTCAGCTTTAAAAATGTAGACTTTTATGACCTCTGAGTCTTCCTCTTCTTTGATTTCCTTGTCTTCCATGACTTCTGTGCTGATCTCCAGAGGCGTATCTCCTATGTCTAACTTCTCTCCAACCTCATCAACTTCAATGACACAAAAAATTTGTAGTTATGACAAAATAAGTGCAAACGTGGGATTTTGTTTCAATTGTGTATGTCTGCAACGAACGATCTTACGGGAGATCATGAGGTAATCTTCAGAGCTACTTCTTGCATCATCTTCCTCATCAGTCTGCAGAGGAACCTCCTCTGTTGGCAGCTGTTGATGGATTATGGTCTCTGTGTTCGCTTCTGCCACCATCAGCCCTTCTGACACCAGTTGGTGATCCAGTGTGTTTCCCTGGTGTTCAGACAGTAGCTCTGCCACAAAGACCTGGTCTTGCATATCATCATGGTGGTGATGGTTAGAGTCCTGGATGAGGTCTGCTGTGAGAACATGGTGGTGATGCGCGTCCAACGCCTCCTCTATAGCAACCTCGGTCCCCAGTATATTCTCAGGCATGATCACACTGTGTCCTGGGGGGACCATGTCTTCACTCGTCAGTTCATGAGCCTCTACAGCTTGAGCCTGCAAACTTTCCACGTCCACTTCCAGTCCTTCAACACCCTCAGCTTCCAAACCATGTACTTCCACTTCTTGGCCTTAAGCCCTCAACCACTTGCGCCTCAAGACCTTCCACTTCAACCTCGGCTTCCAGGCCCTCAACAACCTGAGCTTCCAACTCCACCACATGTGTCTGCAGGCCTTCAACAACTTCTGCTTCCAAGCCCTCCACATCTGCATGCAAGCCTTCCACCACTTCAGTTTCAAGTCCTTCAACCACTTCGGTTTCCAGGCCTTGAACAACTTGAGTTTCCAGCCCTTCAACCTCCAATTCATGCTCCAGGAGGATGCCTTCATCTGTCATCACGTCTGATAGAAGCATGCCCTCAGGTACTGACACCACAATGTGCTCTCCATCGATGTGAGCTAAACCTCCCATGCCTGCAACTGCAAGAAACAGAAAAACAACGAGTTTAGAAATAGTAATAAAAACCCAAAGCTCATTTCTGTTATTTGCTTACAGAAAAAAAATATTATTCTACAATGAGACTGAAAATAGCCAATACTCACTGCTCAGACCAAAGACTGTCTTAGAGTTACTTCACAGCATTTAAAAAAAAACTGAGTCAGATGCTACTGAAATCAAATTAAGTGTTCAAAATGCAACTTTAGTAATAAATAATGTGATGCTAGATTGATTTAATCGTTTTATTTTTTTTACGTCTTAATAGACTTTCAACATTTATTTACTACGAGCTGAAGTTGCACATCATTAGGTTAAGCACAATTTGACCTTCCTAACCACCCACCAAAATCTTGCATGATCATAGCATGGGGCATCTTCAGCTCCTGGGTGTGTAGCTCCAATACTCCTCCTCCTTGATCCATGTCTTCACTTTGTAAAAAACTGAAACATTTTATTGTACACATCAAAAATTATTTGCTTTGTTCTAATTGCCTTGTTTTGTTTACTTTTTTCAGAAATGTAAAAAGCCAAGATAATCTTTTAGGACATGTTCATTACTAAAACAAAAGTGAAAGTTAGGACAGTGTAACCATGCTCAGTCCTTAATACATACCTTCACATTTAGTAACAACACCTTTACATTAAAACCGACTTGATAGCTGCACTTCCTTGGTCCATGAAGACAGACACACTGAGAGAGAAGAAAAACAACATATCAACATTTCAAAGCATATTATTTCAGACTGCTATGTAATCATGTAAACATATCTTCAGTACGTTTGTGTTTATATTAAGTTTTCTGGTGTTAACGTAATCAGCTTTAAACGAAAGAAACAAAGTACCTATAATAAAAGACAGTCTTGTAAATTTGAGGGGGAGGGGGGGTTGTTTTTATTTAGCATTAGCTCCATCTATTGTTTATCAAGAATACTACATGCAGAAACAATCTGCACTCGTTTAGTTATACACCTGGACCTGGTTGGGCTTGATGGGCAGAGCCCTTCACAAAGGACAGTCCCTCTCAGTTCGCAGGGGACAGACTGATAGGAAGCTGCTCCGAAGGCTTTTGGAACATGTTGCGTTATTATTTTTGCACAACATGCAATGTCTTAAGCTGATTTGTAATACGATTAATTTATACTGTCTGAGGTAATGGTTTGTGCATTTCAAGGATATGCATATAAATGCACCCTTCCGGAAAAAAGGCGGTAATTGGCCTGTCACACTACTCGTCTTAGAAAACATCTTAGATCTCGAGTCAACACAAAAATACAAATGCTCAGAGTTTATGGCCACCAATGAAAGCACCGCAGTTATGCAATGCATAACAAGGGGGCTACCGCCCTCCACCCACTGAAGCTAGCTAGCTAGCATGCTAAGGAAAAGTCTTCAGGCGCCATTTTGTTTTAGCACAAAGCTAATTTACTGGATTACTAAGCCCGAATAAAAAATGCATTAGCACACCACTACGCTTTAATATAAACTAAGATAATAAAAGATTAGCAATGAGAGCAACTAATTCATATGTCCAATGTTATTTATGAACAACATTTCGCTCGTATATTCGCGCAGACGGTCGTCCGTTCGGCTACCTAGCTTGCTAAGCTAGGAGGAGCAGCTTGTGCCGCATTATCTTCCATGTTGTTTCTCGAAGGAGGCCCGCTACGTTTGACTGGGCCTTTGAGTCTTATTCCCCGTGCCTCTGCGGTCGATTTGAAATATTTTTACCTGATAGCTTCGTCTCCTGTCCCTATCGGTGTGTCTCCCCTTTGACGAATTTGTCTGTTATTGTTTTGGTTTATTTTTGACGGTAAGCTAAGTGCGGCCTGCAGTTTTTGGATTCCCGGCCACTCTTTGCTAGGCCTCGGCCAATCAGCTTGCTCCCTGACAAGCAGAGGGAGGGCGGGGGGCAGACAATGCGTGGCCTCGTTTACCGCTGATCCCTTACTATTTGCGTCATGCATAAGAGAGCAGTTGCATTAAAACAATCCTTGGTGCAATCGAACATTTTTAATTCAACTTGTCTCGAGAATTGGATGTATAAACAATAAATCTGACTTTTGTAAGAAAATAAAGTTCACGCTTCCCCAATCTGCGCTCAGACTTTGTAAGCACAGACGAGGCCTGTAGGCCATTTTTGTCACAAGGGGAGGGTAGCGTAGCTCTCTCGTTGGAGAGCCGATCATGCAGCCACACTCCATGCCTTTAGCCTAGTGCGGCTCTACTTTTAAGAACATTAAAATCACTTTTAAATCTAAATTTCTCGAGTTATTCTGAGACCAATGACGCTGGTCAGTTTTAAATCGACAACAACCAGTTGACTAAAGGGAAACTTTGCACTGATTTCAACAAATGTGGGTCACCTTGCAATATCTAAATAAATGTTACTAATTCTACCCATGGTTAGACACTGAGCTTGACAACAAATTATTTCTGTAAGGTGGAAACACAAGACCTTCATATATCGGTTTGAGCAGAGCCGTTCAAAGACTGTGTAGGTCCCCAGGCAGAATTTGATTTGGGGGCACCTTCCTCCCACCACAAGGCACCACAACTCAAGTAATATTTCTTTCATATTACTTTTTTTGTGTCAATATTTTTGCATAGAAGACTATGTGCTATATTATCCTAGTTACCCTATTATAAATTATACTTTAGGATTTTTGCAATTTTAAAGTGCTTGGTAAAACAACTCAAATATGTTTTACAATAGAATTTTCCAAATAAAAAAATGGATATTTATGTGAATTACTGTTAACACAGTATTAGAAGCTCACTTGAGAAATAGTATTGTGATCACTGAGTCAATGATCACATTGCAGACATACATACATACATATATATATATATATATATATATATATGACAGTGACTTGTCATACACACATATGACAAGTTACTGATAGATACCATTTTTGATACCATGATACTCTTCAGGAAGAAGATTGATAATATGCTTTGCTGCGTAATACACCACCTGACAACAAAAGCTAAAGATGGACTGAAACAAGTCATGCGATGCCAAGGACTGAATGGTCATTCAGGGAGGAATAAGCCACTGCTTCAAGAGAAACTTCAAATGCCACATTACAGTTTGCAAAAAAAATAATACTAAAAAAAAAAAGAATCCAGGGACACAGAGCGCTTAATCTGTGGAGACATTTCTTGTAATCGAAAGTATGTAAAATTTAGGTGTTTGGTGTTAAAAAGGGAAAGCTTGCAACCCTGAGAACACAATCTCAACTGGGAAGTTTAGAATGGCAACCTCATGTTGTTGAGGTGTCTTGCTTCAGGGGGCACTGTGCACTTTATGAAACAGTATGAGGGAAAGCCATGGTTTGGAAACATCTCGACATCAGCAAGGAAGTTTAAACTTCAGCACTGGTGAGTCTTCAAATTGAATAATTGGAAAATGCTGCCAAATTACTTACATAGTGAATGACAAACAATAAAAGCAATTTACTGCAGTGGGCAACCTAAAGCCCTGATCCATTCCTACCAAAAACTTGTAAGCAGAGCTGAAAAGGTGAGTGGAAGTAAGAAAGCCTACAAACCTCAGTTTCACCAGTTCTATCTTTTTGATCTTATTATTTTAGCTAAACAGGTTAATTAATCAAAAAACTACTTTCATATTTTGCATTTCAGTAAATGCTGACACTTTTCTAAATAGAAAAAAAAAAACCTGATTATTGTGCATTATTATGTCTCTAAGCTTCACACTTATTTGTGCACATCGAGTTTGTTTCATATTAATATGCTCTATAAATGAGAGAGACCTTTATTGTGACTGCTACTATTGTTCATTCATAAATTGCAAAGTAGCTTGTGGTTTAAAACTTAGTTTTGGCAAATAAAGCCTAAAAATAACCAGGAAAACACATACTGCTTCAGGGTCAAGTTTATTCATTTTTATCACAGCTCCCAAATTTCAGAGGCACTCTTCATGAGGGTGCATAGCTGACTAAGGCACGAGGCCTCTGTGCATAAACATTTTTTTAATACAGTGTTTTACAAAACGCAGGCCTTCAATTCACCTTCAGATATGCAGTAAAAATGCCTGTTAAGTTCAGTCGTGTTAAGTACCTTCAATTGTTCATAGAATGAAAGAGTTCCAGCTTTAATGCACCTTGGCACAAACTATTTTTTTTTCCAGACATTAATAAGGGCAGTGTGGTTGAGAAGAGTTGCACTGCTGTGTAGGCATGTAGCAGAACACAAATACGACACAATTCACAACAAGTCACTCAAACATTTGTAAGTTTCCACAGATCATTGTTGAAACACATGGAAGATTTGTCAGATTGCAGTTAAGACAACGATGAGAAGACTGTTGAGCAAAGGGTAAAACAACAAAACCCAGCATGCAACACTGTACTTTCATCTAGTTATTCAAATGTCTTCATTTCAATTACAGCAACTGTGCAGAAATACGATCCCTAAAATTCCAGCAGTTTCTCAAAATCGCCATAGAAAAATATGTCAAATTGACCCAAACATATATATAGATTATTATTTTTTCGGTAGGAAATCCAGAGTTGGTCCACGTAACTAACGGAGTGTGCCTGTGCAACTCCACGTCGTCATACACATCCTCTCTTTGTCTCTATGTGTGGGTTGACAATGTATCATGCAAAGGAAGGAGATTAACTACAAATCCAGTGCAGTCCAGGGATCCAGCCTGAAATGAAGGACCTAGAGGTTCTGAGACTCATTTAGGGACACAGTGGCTGAGTTTCTTCAGATACAGGAAAGTCGGGTTAGTGTTCCAGCATCCTCAAGGACGGGAAGAACTCAGTAGCAGCCATCTTTCCAGGATTCATCTGAGATTTTAGTCATGCCTAAAGACCTGTCAAAATAAATTAAAGGTTAGTCTCCATTTACACTTAGACAAGTGTAAAATTAAAAGTCCCTAAACACTTAAACTCTCCATCATATCCTCATTTCTGAAGCCGTTTCCTTTTGGCCACTGACCTCCTGGGAGGCTGGGTGAGTTTGCTTCTTGTGGAGACTGATGACACAGCCTGACCCCGTCCCACCGCAGGCCTTCCTCCCCCAATCGAGGCCCTCCCGGGTATGTAGCTTCCTCCGTTCACGGATCCTGGAGACTGGACCCGGCGACCGCCTGCCACAGGAAGCGACTGGATGACTGGGAGACCTCTGGGCGACTGACGACCAGCTGACATGGAGCCCACAGGGTTGACCGCTTTGACCGGAGTTCGCAACGTGAGCGGAGACTGACCGTTGCTCCGCAGACGACTACAAGCCATACCTGAAGCAGCAAAGAAAAGGTTTCAACACAGTCTTGATATTTACAGTTTGTTGAGATTTTAGACAAACTGAGGACATGGGTATCTGTGTGATTTAACTTTTATGGCTTCGATGTTTGGAAAATTTGCTCAAGCTGTGTGATTAGGGAGGCAATTCTGTTGGAAGCTGATCCTCCGTGCCAGTTTTCAGCCTCCACCTGTTTTCCTTGATGGCTTGTGCCACTTTTGCAAAACAAATAGCGATAAAGTTCAATCTTGGTTTCATCCGGCCTGCTTTTCACATTTGCAGTTTTTACAAACTGCAAATGTGACTTTGGATGGGGTTCTCTCAACAACTGGTTTCATCTTGTATCTTTTCTATAAAGGCGACATTTGCGAAATGCATGACCAATAGTTCTCTTGTCTACAGATTCACAAACATGTGCATGAGGGTCCCTGGAACTCCTCCAGAGTTACCATGGATCCTGTTTTTTTTTTCCCCTTATTTGGCATTTTCAGACTAGGAGATCAAAAGATTCGCATTACTTTCAGATGATTGTTTAACCCGTTATCAGTTTATTTATATAGGAGGTAGTATTATGAATTAAACGTCAAACTTTTTTTTTTACATAAAAAACAGAGAACACATCAAGACAAGTTTAATTCAGCAAAAATTAATTATTTCTTCCTCACTTCTCATTTATGCATCTTGTCTTGACCTATGACATAAAGCCCCAACAAATGAAGTCTGTTGTTTTAACAGGACAGATGTTACAAAATGAAATTGTATGAATACTTTTGGGAGGCAGTGTAAGTGAGACTCCTGTGTCGTCTGTGGAAGTTGTGCACATGCTTTCGAGGAGCAGTTCTGGATTAGTAAAAGAAAAATAAATACAAACGGCCAAGAAGGAGGAAGACGGAGAAGCATCTAAGATGCTTGTGCAACTGTTTGAGAGTTGCATCATGCATGTGTTAGTAGTGGCAAATAATGTAAAAGCTGCTAATAACTGCAACTACAAGATTTAGGCAGGATTATTTTTGCTTTAATATTTCTATTGAAAAATGACAACAGCAGCTCTGCAGTGTTGCATAACTACTGGCAGGCAAAAGTGCTGGCACCATCATTGTTCATGATGAGGGCTGCTTATCTTAGCATCCGCACTGCGATGTGATGTGAGCATGCACAAAATTTGTTTTGCAAGATGTGATGCCACGTTAGACGGATAAATGTAAACAGGCCTGCTTCATCCTTATTAATAGCTTCAAATTTGTAATAATTAATCTATCAGGGATGTCTTTCTTTATATTTAATGATTCTTGGAAATATTTATATCTTTACGCACATTAATTAACAAGGATTATGTTAATTAATGTGCTTAATTGACACATTAATTAACAAGATCCAAAAAAGATTGGCTCTTTTTTATGTTGCCTCAGGAAAAAGGACCAATCATACAGCAGAAGAAACCTCCTCTCCATTCGTCTTAGCATTCTTGTGGCCATGCACACATCAGGAGGCGATGGAGCGTTTTATTAGGCGTGAGGGAAGAGGGTAAGGAGGGCAGGGTTACCTGTGGAGGGGGAGCGGGTCAGGTGGGACATGCGGTTGCCAGAGCTCTGGAGGTTAGCCTCCATGCTTCGGCTGTTCCTGACTGCTTCCAGGGAACGTAGGCTGGTACGGGGAGCCAAGTTAGGCATGCTGTGTCTCAACTCCTCTGCAACCACACAAAATGTATTCAACAACTGAATAAACCTCATTTTAAACTACAGCAACCTTTCCGGGAGTATTCTTGGCCTTGTACACGATGGTGACTCCTGACAAAGCTTTAGCCTACCTTCACTTTTGGCGAATTTGAGCAGCTCTGCACTGGGACCCTGCAGAGAGCGCCTGGGCGTTCTTGTGCGCGGTGCCCCGAGTCGACTGTTGTACTCCTGACCGTGGTTGGAGGTGGAGGGAGAGAGGCAGCGAGGCGAGCCCAGCGGCGACGGGGTAAAGCGATGCCGGTGATGGGGAGCCGACGACAACTCGTCCTCTTCATCCTCCAGGCTGTACGTGTCAAACTCCTGGTCGCTGTACGTACCGCCGCGGCGCAGGGACTGCAAAGATGTCGTGGAACTGCGGCGAGACGCGGAGGCTGAGCTGGAAGCGTAATCCTGCCTAAGACCTGTCACCAAAGAAGACGTCGCACTGAAGCAATATTGCCAGTACAGAAGTGATGCAGAGGAAGCACCGACAACTCCGTTTGACACACTAACTTACTCTCTTCCTGTAAGCGAGCCATGATCTGCACATCAGTGAGATCCTGTAGCTTGTAGCCCATAGAGATGGAGTCATCTGAGGTGCTGAGTTCACTGTCTATAGAGGACTGGGAACTCAGGGCTGAATGCATGCTTGGGACAACTGTAATGATAGACAGTGATACCTGTTACAGCAAAAACTAAATGTTACATAATGATGCTAAGACTTTAATATTATGGTGAGTGAAAAAAAATGCAAAAATCAACAACCGAAAAAGCAAACAGTGGTACAGCAACACATCATTTGTACAAGAATCAATCTGTAATTTGAAAAACATAAATCCCTTGTTGATGTTGTGAACACATCCTGGGTACTTTCCCCTGTTTGTGCACAAACTTGAAAAAACAAAAATCACTTCGCAGGCTGATTTGCACGACACAGAAGCAGGAAACATTACAAACATTTTACTGTCTTGCTTTGTTTACAGTGCCTTGTAAAAGTGTTCATATCCTGTCAATGCACAACAAGCAAGTAGTACATAAATGTGATACGGAAGAAAAGGGATCCTGTAAATCTCCTATAAAATACATTGAAGTGTGTAGTTGTAACATAATAAAATGTATGACCTTTGCAAGGCACTGTAAGCTAAATCTCTCCACCATATTTTAGATTTCTCTCTGTCTTAGCAAGGCAGCTTTACTCAAGAAAGATTAATCTCCTCATGAGGTCCCCTGGCTGACAAACAAATAATGGATTAAGACAAATGCAAAACATGTTACGTAAAAGATCTCGGACTAAACAGGACCAGATCACTTTGACCAGGCATACTCAAGTTGATCCAAAAATCTGTTATTTGGAAAGTTGGGAAACGTCAATACTGTAAGATCTATGAAAAAAAAAAAAAAAAAAAAAAACTAGAGGAAATTAAATTAGACTCTTCAAACTAAGCCACGTTTAAATTTCTCCAGTTGGAAAATTGCAAGTAAATGTCAACAAAAAGAGTAAGAATTTTTAGACAGCCATATAAAATTTTACACTCATCATAATGCAATAAAATAGCATCTGGTTGTGAAAAACACATCAGTAGTTTTACTTCTGATGTTCTTTTTTGTCAGTGGTGAAGATTAAAATTTTTTTTTGATAATTAGCACCAAGTTTCCAATTGCAAATACATATTTAAGGATCTCTTTATTTGGCAAGCTTTCTGTGGTATTAGATGTGAACACAAATCGTTGCCAGGCAGAAAACAGAAAACATAAAAAAAAAAAATTTAAATATGCAAAAGATTTTGGAAAATGGTTTGCAGCGCTGGGAGGCCCAAAGTAAAGTGGGTCAACATGCACAGGGTCAAGTGTGGCTCCTCAAAAGCCGACACTTTTTAACTCACACATGTAAACTGTGAACGTTATCAACATTATTCCAATCGTAGAAGCAGTGCGTTAATGTCATGCCATACCTGAGCTGCCACAGGTTAGTACGGATTTGTTAGTCGTTTTGTGGTACCCGGGAGAGATCAGGCCAGAGCTAGTCGAGCCTCCCTCTGACGGGCTGCAGTACATGGTTCTCCATCGAGACGCTGCGGGCAACAGGACAGGACGGATCAGATACCCAACATGAACGGAGAATGACGTCAAGTCTGAAAAAGCAGGCTAAAAGTATTGGATTAACACATAAAACCCATGTGCCTGCTTAAATGATTGAGTCGACAGTCTTTGCTATCAGGTTGATGCCGTTTTAAAAGGAGAGCAGCCCTGGGATCAGTGGAGGGTAATCCAATCTAACCCATGACTGTAAGCAGTTGTTCGGCTGTGGTGTGAATGGCTTTGTTGTTCAGGTCCTGCAGCTTGCAGGAAGCCGACGCCAAGCATGTGATAAATAATGAATGTAGTCTGTTGGATCAGATGCAAACTTTCTATCCACACACTAAAGTGGATCATCCACACTGAATGGCACCATTCAGACTTCGCTGCAGAGCTCAAACAGACCGACTCGTGCAGATGTCTCAGAGAGGTGAGCTGTAAGTAAGAGTATGAGTCGAGGAGGAAGAGGAGATGTGCTGAAATTTAATTTCCCTAAAAAAATAAATCCTATAGATTGGATTTGTTGCAGCAAAAATATGCATGTTTTGTGTTAAAAGCATACTCTGGTCCAAACGATTGATCAACGTCCGGCAAGCCATTTCCGTCTCCGGGCTGCGGTGGTCGAGGGCCTGCCGACACCACTTCAGCGGTGAGTCCGGACCTTGCTCTGCCACTTGCTTTCTTGGAGAAACATACAACCTGTGCAAGAGAAAACACACGAGACGAGGGGTTACACCTGGAGAAAACCACAGGTAGGAACAGAAGAAACAAGAGCTACCTTCTTTTCAAGACTTCACAGGAGAAAATTAAAGCAACAAGTCGATTAACGAGTCGCTAACGGGTTTAATGACAAAGGAACTTGTTTGAAAGCAACAAGCAAACGCATCCTGTAACAAAAAGACTGGCAGGTCTTTTGTAGTCCGAGACTTTTTCAAATGTGTTGTCTGGGTGGATGATTGATCAATTCAAAAGCTGCAAAAAACCTCCATTCAGGAAACATCAGCCGCAGATTTCCATGGCTGCTTGTGGGCACTTCTTCTATGGCGTCTACTGTTGCTCCGGCGACGGCAAACGGCCGTGAAGTTTGTGCGAGCTTTGAAGTGGTGACGATCACATGGGCTGATCTTTTCAGTTAAGATACACAAAGCAACGCTGGATAGACTGGTTCTGTAGAAATCAACAGCAAATCATCTTCCCATTAGGCAAACATAAAAGGTCCCGTTTCCCAGTGGAGCGCGCAACAATGCGGGGAGCAATATTCAGGTCACACACCATGCCAGAGAGCTGAGAGGGCGGGTAGGGGACATGGACGGGTAGGTGGCAGGAGAAGCTGCTTTCATACTGAAACTCTGTTTGTTCTGCAACAATGCTTGACCCATTCACACTGGTCACCAGGTGAGATGTTAGTGGGGATTTAGAAGACGAAGAAATCGAAACCACATCAAATGCTAAACCCATGCGGAAAGGGTGAGGTGAGTTTTTGTGCCGATAACAATGTTAAAACACAAGGAAAACATGGATGACGTAAAGAGTGCTTCACCTGCCACATGACAACCAAATCTTTTCAAAAGGCTTCTCAGAAAAACATGCGACAGAATTGAAAGGTTGAGGCCTATTTGTGTCACATTAGCACCCAGAATCATAATGTTATAATCAATGTTAACAAGACAGACAATCACCTCAGGGGGAAATAAGAATCCTAAAGAGAGTCAGAGATTTATATTTTTAGATTCAAGTTACATAATATCACAATGCAAAACAACAAAAACATATAACTATTGTGGCTGAAACCAGACAAAATGTGGAAAAGTTTAAGAGGTTATGAACATCTTTGCAAGAGAATGCAAAGATGGGCATCTCCATCGGCGCTATACTGCATCTGAAATAAAACACAGCATCTTTAAATGTGGGCCATCTATTTAGTCACTCAGAAATAAATAATAATAATAAAAAAACCAGAAGAAAACAGTGTTGCCACACATGGGGCCCCCTCCTCAGATCACATGCTGTGCAATCCACCTCAAAGCAGTTTAGCCATACGCCAACATCCAGGCCAGATCAGATTATGCTGCAATGAGGATTACCCCATGTTTTGGCGATGATAACCTCACAAAGCCCATATGGTATGGCTAATAATGTGGGGCTGAAAAAGAAATAAGCTGCGTGGTTTGGCTGACGAGCTCTATTGGATCAGGAAGACCATTTGTTAACCTGTGGAACAGTCATGACTAGCATGTTGCTGATCATTCTTCAGGTAATATAAGATTGAAGGAAAAACAAGCATCAGTTATTGTATGAAAGATAATGATGAATTACAATAATGAGGCTGAAGCAATTTGTGTCAAATCATGCCAATAAAGCTTGATTTGACTTGATTTGTGTTTCCTTAAAGTGCTTTAACTTATTTTGAGGAGATGCATTGAGAATGGGATATATTTCAGGTCAAATTATGCTCACCATAACACGTCAAGCACAATTTCTTGTTTTGTTTTGTTTTTTGCTCGTCTCATCTTTTAAATTACAGATATGTCGGTCTGAGCTGCATGAGCTCAGAAAGAAGGCACCAGTTTGGTGCTGTGCTTTTCTGTGCATCCAGATGCTGCCTAGTTTCTGTCCTGTAGGGGAGTTTCACACTTCACAATCCAGCAATCAAATGGAAAGGTACAAATGACTCATGTGGCTGCAGGGCCTCCTTTATGCACACATTATGAGCCGTTAACTGTGCCTTCTTTGCATAACTAGAAAACATAGATAACATACAGAGAAAATGGGACCTACCAGCTGTCCTCGTCCTCTACCTCCAAACCCTCGTCTTCCAAATCTAGGACATCCACCTCATCCAGCGCAGTTTGGTCCACACCTGAGTCGCTCTCTGTGAGCGTCTCTGACTCGTAGCTCTCCTGAGAGGGGCTCTCGGGGGTCAGGCTTTGCCCCTGAGACCGTTCGCTGCCATTTCTACATGTTAGAGAAAGAAACCTCCCACAGGGGCCCAGATCTTCCTCTTCCGCCCTGTCCTCCTCCTCCTCATCTTCCAGCCTGCTGATCAAAGGGGACATATCTTCCCCACTGCTGCTGTTGTCCTGAGGGGGTGACAGTTTGCAACCTGCGCTGCCCGGTTCTCCACTGTGGCCCACCCTGACCTGATCGCAGGTCAGCCTCTTGTTGACATTGTCAGCGGCACTGAGGTTGCTGTTGGCTCCTCTGGGGATAACAGTCTTGGCTCCCCTGTTGCGCAGCGTCTCATTCTGGACCTCCAACCTGCGAACCAGCTCCTGGAGCTTCCGCACCTCCTCCAGCTCCACTCCAGGCAGGTCATGACCCCTCTCCTCGGCCTCTTCACACACGGGATCGGAGCTCTCCGTGAGGCCGGTGGGCCTGCCGTTATCGGGCTCAGGGACCACACCGGAACTGTCCGGGACCACCATCCTGCTACTCTGTTGGGGAGACACCGCAACACTCGCTGTGTGAGACAAACGCTTAATAATTCCGCCTCTTTCCGTTATATAAACGTATTCACCCAGTACACGAGCTCAAACGTAAACACGCCATTCACATGTAAACCCATCGCTCTCAGCTTTTGCTTCCACTTATCCTATCGTAATGTCACTGCTTCAGATGAGTTATTAACTGCTGTATAAGCTAATTATTAGCCTGAAACTGCGACATTGTGTTGCTACCTAGACAAATACCTCTCCCTGCCTAATGCTTGCACGAGTGGCAAACAACAACAGAACCGTACCGGTGATTCCGCCGTGCTGTCCCTGCGAGCTGGTGACTGAGCCTCCCGCCACTCGGAGCTCAAACCCTCCGCAGCAGCACTGGGGACCGCATGAACGCTGACGCTAATTACAACCGCGAGGAAACCACCCGCGGACCGAAAGCTACTATCCAGACAGTGAAGCGGGGAAAGCAGCTAGTCCATCTTCTGTTGTCGGTGAGCGCATCGCACAGCTGCTAACTAGCTTGATGATGGAATTAGTTAGCCCAGTTCAGTTGAACAGACCTGCAGCGGAGCATCACTCGCCCCTCCCCCTTCGACTTGTCCTGTTCGCCAGCGCCCTCTGTTGGAGAGCCTCGCGCTGCAGAGAGACACTTGTAATACAAGATTAAAGCCGCTATGTGTCGCTGTGTCAAACAACTTTTCCAACTGTAGGGGAGACAGATTATATGTCTTTTGGTGTGCCCGCTGCTGGCTCGTAAATAACAGTGACAAAAAACACATCGACTTATAAAATAATTGCTATTTAGCTAATTGGAATAGGCTACAGAAAAAACAAAAGCTGCTGTGCTACCTGTATCCTTTACCCATTTTTGTCTTTTAATAAAATAGAAAACGTGAATGTATTCTCCATACTCTGTCGTCAGTGCATCCAGGCTGTGCTGTTGATACAACAGATGACATGCGGGACTGATATCATACTTTATTGTCTTTTTACAACATATTGTGAGCCCACCATTTGAATGATTCTACTAAAATAGAGACAAATCAACATTTTTCTGATCTTTCAGTATCCAGTTTTGATGGACAGTGTGGCTACTTGAACTACTGTTACTTTTCAACCATCTCAAAGCAGCAGTCTCCTCCTTCCTCTCTGACCTCAGACCTCAGCAAGACATCTTTGACCACATAGCTCTGGTCTGATTGCTTCTAGGCCTTTAAAATTGAGAAAAATGTTTAGATAGAACCCGTCTTACAGTTCTGAATGAGCAAATCGAGCTTAAAAAAGCAATACATTATCTTCCAAGTAGAACCAGAAAGAAGCAAGTCTTTGACGTCACTCTAGATAGATCGCGGTGACGCTCAGGGTGGCAAGATTGTGGATTTGAGATATGGAGCGATTTTTCTACTGCAGAAAAAAAACAGAACAACACTGAGAAAAATCAGTAAGAAACAGAGACTCCTATGAGTTTAAATTAATAATACTTATTATCAGACCCACTGTGTTTAATCTCTAAGGTTTAATTTGTATTAATGCTTGAATATTGTTTACTAAATCTCAGCCATGCGAGTTCTACTTGTTTAAAAAATGTTCTGCATGAGACACATCCACATCCACCAGTTTGGAGGACAGAGGTCAAAAGTTCTCTCTGTGTCTGTGAATCAATTTTTATGACAATTAAACAAATCTAATCATTGTGGTTTTCACTGACACATGTGAAAGAGTTGCTTTCAGAGTCATCAACTAAATCTGAAGACACTTGTAAAAAAAAATTAACACTGTCAGGTGTCCAACTAAAAGCATTAGGGAAAAAAGAAAAATGCTGTTCCAGCTAGCTATGTGGTAATGAAGCTAATCTTGAAATTATTGTGAGGCTCTTTATGGTGATGAGCTTCATTTGGCTCTTAATGCTGAACTTGTTCGCCACCCCTGACCGCCGCCCTCTCAAGCTCTCCGACAACTATTGCAGATTTGTAGCACTGGCTTAACATTTGACACCTTGCGCAGCACGTTTTGCTGCTTTTGTCAGTGCTGTCTTCAATGAGTGTGGGAAAGGTAGGTATCAAAGAGCCACACACCCATTGTCCATGGGATTCAGGGGCCTTTTCAGGACGTGGATGACTTGCTGCAGTTGATGGACCCATGAATTCTGCTTGGTGCCAAAAAGTCCTCAGGAATGTCTGACCATCATCCAGTGATCTAAAGCTAAAAAAAAAATTAGGTTGTTGCAAGAAAAAAAAAAAACAATGATTCAAAGCACATGGCAAGTGCACCATTCAATGTGTCAAAAAGAGGCAACAACAAGGTTTTGGAATGGCCTAATCAAGGTATGGACTTTGATTAATTTGAGGTACTGTCACCTCAAACAAGAGGTCCATGTGCAAAAATCTCAGTTGACTGAATTAAAACAACCATGCAAAGTAGTGTGGGACAATTTTACTCCACAGTAATGTGAAATGACCAAAGTAGTTTGCATGGATGATTTTTCCTGTCGTGTACTTGCACGCTGTGAGAAAAACATGCCCCAACAGAGATGGTGTGGAAAAACCCTGCACAAGTTTAAGCAATTTGCAAAAAAAGTCTGGGAGAAGAAATCAATCTGGATGCATTCACCCGAAACACAAACACAAGTTAGCTCTGTTCTGTGTATTCCGTCATTTAGAAAGAACAGCAAATGCAATAGTCGCAAAATGCGACTATTGCATTAGAAATTAAAGCTTAGGTTGAAAAACCGAGATACAAATTGTTCTGCTAGCTCAGATAGAAATATATTCTTAACCACTCTTCTGTCCCTGCAAGCCAAGACCTGTTGGTGGGTGAGGGACCTTCATCAGATTGCTAACACAAAAATAACATAAATATTTTGGTTCCAGATCTTGCAAAAGAGATAACCAATGTTTTTGAGAAAACGAATGTTAACAGAACATGCACCAACCCCAGGATTACCAGACAAGATCATGTAAGGCAAACCAAAACAGGTTTTATATCAAATCCTGCACCATCTTATAGCTGACAGTGGGAATTTTGTATGAGATGATTTTTAATTTTACTGAAGTACTGTGCAAAATAAATCTGTGGTCACAGTTTACTTGATATTTAGATCTAACAGAACATCTGGTTGAAAGTGTTGGAATGTAAAAAAAAAAAAAAAAAAACATGAGGCATGTTTTGACAAAACTCCTATGGATCTTGAATGATTACAACAATTTTAAATTTTGAACAGACGACAGTGACTCATATTAAGCAAACCATTTGTCACGTTGATTTTTATTAAAACAAAAACATGTTTTTTTTCCTTTATTCTTCTCTACATTTTCATTAAATGCACCATTTACAGGCATACTTTTGGTATTAGTAACAGTGAATTACGTCATTGCAGTGTATTTGCATTTTCATTTTTGTTTAAGTATACGCCCAACACTCAATTTACTGCCTTCGGTTCAACACTGTGTAAAATCTTAAGAGCACAAGAAGCACCCATTACATTTAGATACAAGTTGGATTATGTTAAAGGTTGCTCAACCACTTTGAGCAACCTTTAAACCCATTTGCATTAAAAGATGGCAGACAGCAGTAAAGATGTAGATGTCGAACTCTGAACTGGAAGACAAGCATGGTGATCGAGAAGGACAGAAGAAGAAGGAAGCGAAATCATGGCAGGAGTGTTTCAGTTGTTCCCCTCTTTCATGGCCTTCTTCTCTTCTTCAATTTCTGCATGAGCACAAAAGACAGATTCATGAGAATTGTATCTTTGGAATGACTTTCAAACTGTAAAATATAAGATCACTGTCAAATATTTTGTTCACAGCCTTCTGTCAAAGAAGGTTTATGCAGGATTGAAAGGAGAAACAGGAATGAAACAAATGACGTCACTATGGAAACTGTTAAGATTTTTCTTAAATGGAGGTCCTGTATCATAAAAATACACACTGCACACAGTAGTGACTGTGGATATGTTAGTATAGGTTTATGGTATTTTGTAATGCTCTAGAATTTTAACCAGTAGTAGAGTAGTTGTGTTTATATAGCGACTCCCACAACAGATGGTTTTCCACATAAATTTTCTCAACTGCATTCCTGTGTCAGATGTTTCAGCCTCTGAGTTTCCAGAAATGATCAGGTGTGCGTGGAATACAGATGACGAAGCACTCTTGTAAAATACCACAAACTAGCACTTCAATCTAAAACTGCTGTCCCAAGGTTTCCTGCCTTCTTCCATGCCGGTGGATTGGAAGAAGGTCTAATATAAGGAAATGAAATGGATTTTGAGGAAAGTCAGGTTCTGTTCAGTCTTTGAAGCATACGATTCCATTATGAAGTACTGTCTTGCTGAATAGTGGATGTATTCTGGAATCAATGGAATGAAATTTACTTTGGTTCATGAGGTTCAAATTGTGAATCAGGTGAGTTCTAAAGTACTGCAGGAGTAGTACTAAAAATATTTACATATTTTTTTGGTTTTCCTACAATGTTTTCTATTTTAAAGTCGTGGCCTTCCAGTAACCTTGAATACTTAAGTTACATACGTTGGTTTCTTCTTTCGAAATTTAATTTTTATCTGAAATTCAGGCGGTCGAAGTCAGAGCAACATAGAAGGGCTTGGTATTGACACACCTATTGGTGGAGAGCACAACCAGGGGCGTGTCAGAGGAAACAATGTCTTCTCAGATAAAATTGCATGACTAGCTAAACAGTCTTATAGGGCATTATTTTTGTAATGAGTGTTTATTTAAGGAAGCAAAAGTAAATGAGTTTGTTATTTTTTCTTTTTTGTTCATTTTCACCTCTAATAAGTGCAAAGCAAAATGTAATATTGGCATAAAAAAAAAAAAATTCTGAAATTTTGCTATGGCTTTTATAACAGAAAGGCATACACACCTTTCTCAAAGGTTTTTGCATGCCTTTTTCAAAATGATCAGTGGTCCAAAGAGCCTATTTAACAGAATCTATGAAAGATATGAACAGAAAGAAAAATCATGTAAAAGGTCATAAATTGTTACCATTTAAAGCGAGCCTTCAGAGGTTATGCTAAAATAAATAAACTCATAAGAGCTGCCACTATCTGTTAGTCTAAATATAAGTTACTCATTCAGAAAAAAAAAAAAAAAAACACATTTGCCTTCAGCTAATTATTACCAAAACTTTAAACCAGACACCAGACATGAGCAGCATCTTCAATAACTGACTGGAGGTACAAAAAGTTATGAACATCCTTATTACATATTTTGCATTAATTACTCTAGTGTCTGTTATCTTAAACCTTCTATCATCCTGTTTTAAAGAGGACAGTGAATTCGGTGCTACCATTTTGCTACGGTGACCATAAATTTATCTTCCTCCTTTTATGAAGTGTTCCAGTAAGAAACTCATAAAATGAACATGTGCCAGCAGAGCCTCCTGTTTCCCCGCTTCCCCTGTGACACACCAGTCTAGGCTAGATTTAGACTAAGAAAGAGGTAGATCAGCCTTTGGGCCTCTGGTGGCAAAGAATGAGCATTTTGAGACACTTTTCACATGTAAAGAGAGATCCTAAATGAATTACTCTCATGTGCGGTCGCTATTTACTGCTATGCAAAACAAAAACAAACAAAAAACAGTACATTTTCTCCTTGTACTCATCAAGAAATAAGGAAGCTCTTTGGGGTTATAAAATTTGTAATAATTGTAAAAAGATAACAGGGACACGTAAATCAATCACTGGCATAATGGACTTGGCATTATGCATAGGCATTTCATGCTCTCGGGTGGCTGGGTGTGTACACTCTTCTGATCTGTGATGCAATGTTTGCCTCTCACAAGACTAGGAGGGAGGGAGGAGTTGAAGCACAATGGAGCAAAGTAAAGAAAAGGTAAAATTCGAAGCAGGTGTGGACAAGACCGACTTCTGTTAACCCAAGACTCTCACAACTCTCCCTCCCTCGGCTCCCCCTCCACTTTTGACACCTACCCTCCTTGGTTGGGAGTCGGTTTTTCTCTTCTGTGTTCGTCTTCTTGAGCTTCTGCTTGTTGAACTGCTCCACTTCTTGATTGACTGGGTTGTTGTCGCCCATTTTGGAAGAGTTCTGCGTGAAAAGAGGGGAAGATGAATGCAAATATGAGGCGCATCTGACGAGCAATCTGCAAGCGCATGCCCATACAGGGTGGGAATAAAAACTGAGTTACACCTAGGTTGAAAAAAAAATAAAATCAACAAGAGGTCTATTTTGAAAGTGTAACACGTAGGCTAGTCAGATTTTATGCAAAACCCTCAACAGAGAGCTTTTGTTAGGATTCTGTTCACACATTTTACTGTTACAGTGAGGTACACTGAATGGGGAGATAAAATGATGAAACTGCTCACTAATTTGCATTTGTGTGTGGATATTGAAATGTGTAATTGGAAATGAGGTTAACGCTCATTTCAGAAAAACTACACGAGTATTCACTGTGCAAGCAAAATTAAAGGCACAACCTCTCTGGGATATTGCCAACCCAATAAAATCTTATCTGCATTACTAGATTCTGAAATGCACAAACAAGCGGATGCACGATGCGACAAAACAATAGCATTAAGTGACTTATTAGTCATGCTTCCCTTACAGTGAAGAACGCAGGAGTGTCAGGTATGGCTGAACGGTATAACCGGGCAATTCTCATGCAAAAACAACATTGCTTTACAGTGGCCTGCAGCAAAAAAATGTTATATAACACCTGGCAAAGACTCGTGACACCTCATAAACACAAAATAATGTATTTAAGATTACACTGATTCGGTATTATTATTATTATTATTATGATTTAAGCCCAAAGTTTAACTTGCCAAATGATCGAAGTGGTAAAAAGGTGTTTTTACCTGGTACGGTGGTGCTCTGTGAGACGGTTCCCTCCAGGTAAGATGCGCCTGTGTGTAATCTGTGTAAAGCTCGGGGTTTAAATAGGGACAACACGCCCTTCTGCACTCCAACATGGACACTATTGCTCTGCTTCTCATTGGCTCCCACACATCAGAGGGAAGCATTTCAACTGGACACGCGTCATATTACTCTTTAGTGCATTTCCACCAGCCACCTTGTTATCACAATTTGTTGCTTAAATAAACCTTTTTATTCTTATTCTTATTCTGCTTCTTCTTATTATTATTATTATTATTATTATTATTATTATTATTATTATTATTATTATTATCTCCCCTACCTATCGCAAGAGAATTGTACGTACAATCGTACATATTGTAATACGTATAACTGTAACGTTGAATGTTTTACAACATCGCCATCTAGTGGCCTGAATTTGACATGACACCACTAGCCGATAATGGGTGACAGAAAGAAAATGCAGCAATACATAATTGATAAGATTAGTTTGTTATTGCATCTTGATGAGGAAAAAAAAGCGAGCATGGTGTATTGATCCGATGCAAAGTGGTAGTGCTGGTTGACTGTTACACAGCACTTCAATACAGTGGTGGATATTGCATAATTGCTGCTCTGATATGGCAAGCCCGAATTTATGTTAAAACGGCTTGCCACAGCCCTCATCATTTTTGCACTTCACACACAACCAAACACACATTAACCCAAACCCTAACAAATTTGTATAGCTATAAGAAAAAAATAAGAACAGAATAATATTGATTTAAACAGGTAGCTAATAATATTTTGGATTAAGTATGGCTTCTTCACAAATGTTCTGTAATCACAGCAGAATGATAAGGTAAAAAAAAAAATACACTTAATGGGATGTTCTACATTTTCACAGAAATGTATAGCAAAATATGTATGCCAGTCAGTGAAAAATGGCTGTCCTTTTTTTACAGTATATGTAATTATGTAGTTTTATCTGTGTTTCTGCATGAAAACTGTAAATAAGGACTAAAGATTTTTTTTAAAGACCAGCAGAGTTTATTATTCAAAAACCAGCTGAATGGTTTTCAGCACCTAAAAAGTCACCAACAACAACCAATGATACAAAATGAATAAAAAATAATCATTTAAATTGGCAATCCGGAAGACAATAAATAATTAAAAGGTCAGTGACACAGTTGGTTTACAACATTATAATTTACCGTCGTTTTATTCTGGATGCCTGTAAAACACGTCTTAAGCTGCTACCTTGTTTAACAAACCTCATACCAACAACAATAACATGACTTGCAGGATAGTGTATATAAGTGTCTTGATATTGCAGTGCATGTAACATTGTCTTAACTGATGCTCAGTCAACATGCATTTAAAGGTAAACTGTTGATTCATTTTTCACTGATCTTCTATTCCCTGTATGTGCCAATTTTGCTTAAATTGGAACTTCAAATGTTGCACATTTGAAGTTAAGTGGCTGCATGGTTATCTGATCATATTTGTTCAATAAAGACTGTGTTCTCAAGCTAACCATTCTATTAGTAAAAATGTCAGACTATATCTTTCACAAATATGTGGCAGCATTGCAATGAGCTTAAATTCTCATAGAAATCAACAAGGCAGTTTTTTTTTTTCATCAGCACCATAATCTGCTTA
Source organism: Poeciliopsis turneri (assembly GCA_922788865.1). Classification (NCBI taxonomy): domain Eukaryota; kingdom Metazoa; phylum Chordata; class Actinopteri; order Cyprinodontiformes; family Poeciliidae; genus Poeciliopsis; species Poeciliopsis turneri. The sequence continues at coordinate 72,739 of CAKLNU010000446.1, forward strand.
AAACTTGCAGAACATGAGAAATATTCACCAAAGCCTCTTGGCAGTAGTGATATCAGTTTGCATTGTTGCACATAAAACAGGCAGCATGCTGTTTTCATCAAGGCAGTTGTGGTACAATGATTTAAAGAAATCAGTCAGTATTTTTAAGTTAGGTTGTTATGAGCCGTTCATATTTGACATGAAGAACATCATTTTCTTTGTATTTCATTCATTCATAACAGATCAAGATTAATTGGTCCCAGAGGTTGGAGCCATGTTCATCCAAAAATAAATAAAAATTTTAATGTTTTACAACTCCAATGACAAAACAGCCTAAAAAAAAAATAACTTTACGTAAAAAAAATTCTGTTTCATCAACCATGTTTGCATTGGGTGGTTAAATACAAAGAAACTGATGCTTATTTACACAGGAACTGGATCTAGGAGGTGATGCTCCACCAATAAACAGGTACCTGGAACAAGACATTTAGCATTGCCAGTCAGAGTAAAATTAAAAGAAGTCTTAAAAAAAAAAAACACAGTAAAATAAAATTCATTTCAATTGCAAGTGCATGTTGTTTCACTTGCAATTGAAATAACATTCACTTAGATTTTTCTATCCAAGAATCATTTTGTTGAGAAATACTTTCAACATCCAATTCTCTGTACAAGTTGCACAAAGGAATTGCACTTCCTCCAACCTCAGCTTCCTCTGAAAACAATCATCAGCTTTCTTGCAAATAACGGCTCTAACACAGTCCTGTGACTGTAATCAGTAATTTAACTGAGAAATGGAACACCTGAGTTTTACTCTGACGAATCAGAATTTCTTCTGTAAGAAAGCCCAAGGCTTCAAAAATCTACTAAATCAGAAGAACAAAGCCTTTTATCAAATTTGCATTTAATGAGAAGCAGGGTTGATGCAGAATCACTTTTAGCATCCATGTTCAGGACCCTTTCTGTTGTCTGTCGTAAATAGCTGTGGTCATTCCCCACGTAATGCATGACCTTAGGATGACAAGGGTCCCTCCTCGATACAACGAAACCAAGCTGTGATTCCGAGATTTCCACAGCTGCCTCCAACATTCAATGACACCCTTACCCTCTCCTCCCACCTGTGCTTGCATGTTTGCTACCAGCACAGACAGAGGGTACAGAGTCAAACTGACTACCATTGAGGTCATGGTTCCTGAGACGAATGAGGAGGCCATGGGAGAGAGTCCCTGTCCCTCCACAATGGCACACACAGGCCCCTTCAGGCCAAAATACAGGGAGCTGCCGAGGGCGTTGCGGGCTGCGATGGGCAGGAAGGCTCTGTAATAGCCCTGGCTAATCCTTTCCACCTTCAACTTCATGAGAACACTCCTCAAGGATGGTAGATGCTTGTCATTGTGGCCGTTCTGCAGCACATTCTGAACTCGCTCGAATGGGGTGAAGACCACAGCTTCCACAACACCTGCCCCAAATCCAGCCAGAGCAGGTAGGGCAGCGGGCGAAGTGGTGGCTGACAGTGAAAGATGACGGAGGAGTGTGTCCTGGAGGCCGAAGAGAAGCGTGCCATTCAGGGTCCTCATCAGGAGCGGTGGAGCCACGCCCCTATAGAGCTTTAGAGGACCCTCTTTATAGAGCTGTCCCACTGCCTGGTGCACTGACGCGTTGTGAATCTGTTGACGGAAAATGGTCTTGTAGACGGGAAAAACGAATATGGTGGGGACCGCTGACAGGAAGCTGGAGGTACCTCCGTGTAAGTAGCTTTGAAGGCGAATGATTGTGTTCTGAGGGCCTCCATCCCCTTGTTCGTGATCAGGACTTCCTGCCATCCCTGAGCTTGGAAAATTAAATTTGCAAATCGTGTTAGTCCTGCACTGATATGAGACAAGCTCAGCAGAAAACACAATATTTATACACGATTCTATAAAATAAAATCTAAAATAAAAAAAAAACAAAAAAAACAAAAAAAAAAACATAAAGAAGCAATTGGGACAAACTTTTTGTCATCCCACATAAACAATCGTATTAATAATTTAGATATTGTGTTTGCCTGGATCAAAGATATTATACAACATACAGGCCCATTTATTCCACTCACAGCCCACTAGACTAGACAAGATTCATTTTAGCACCACAAATCATGTAACAAGGAGTGGCGCCAAAGGGGTCAAGTGTTGTCAATTGTATCCCAATAAGTATAAGAGGCATGCACTCAGCAGTGATGATTCTTATTATTGGGAATAAAGACATAAATAGAAACACACTGAATTTCTTGTCATACTAAAAATGGACGCTATTTATCCTCTGGATAAATAGTATTTCTAATTCTGGTCCTTTTTCTGAAATACTAAAATGACAAGGCTCAAAATCTTGGGAACAGTAAGTCTGCTGTACCTTACATGCACAAGTGAAACTTGTATGGTTACAGCAGTAGTTTCTGAACCTATTTTCAGGCTCTTTGACCTATTACATATTAGATCAGAGACACCTGTTTCAAACGATTGTATGATTTCTTCTACATGTCATCTAGTGCTGCTGTAGCCTTTTCATCGCCCTGTCAGTAAAGTTCGGTGTGTGGCAGCAAACCTGGAGCCACATTAAGTCATGAAGGAGAAGAGAAGCTTGAAGCAGTTGAGAACAGCCCAGCTAGAACAAGAACAACTGGTTCAAGCCCAGCTTCCCCCCTGAATTCACCCTTGGTGACGAGAGCTCCCCTTTCCAGTCTCTTTCAATGGATTCTGTTAGCTTTTAAATCAATTTAAACACATATTTCAAATTGTAAATATCGTTAAAGGTAACGTACAATACAATACAGAAAGGTATTTAAAAATTTTGAATAGTGGGGAAAAGAAGGAAAAAACAAAACAAAAAAACATTGCATTAAGCTGCATGAATCAAAACTGCTTTGGTTTCATTTTTTCTGAACGCGCTCACAGTCGTCAGTCTCCACTAACACCTCAAAAGATGTTAGTGGCTCAACGTGGTCTCAGTTAAATCCTGCACCGTCATTTTTATTTTTATTTTTAAATTAAGGCCGCACAAGCGCCTGCTTCACTTCCAGTGGAGTTCAATATTCAAGTTCAATATTCCCGCATTTGAAAACAGAGAGAGACTTACCGTTTCTATATGAGGCGCGGCTTTAAAAACGACAGGATGCTCGAGGTTAATCCGCCAGTGTCTCTGGCCCCGCCCACTTCGATTTACGGATTGGCGACGTCACCAATCAGTCAATTACATCATCGCGTAATTCACCAGAGTGAGACACAATATTTGTGGTAATCCAAACCTTTTTAACTTCCTTATGGTGATTGCATTTGCTCGCTTCCCATATTTTGCAAAACAGTGCTGACAATGTAATATAAATGATAAATTAGCAGCAGCCCCGTTTAAGAGCTCTATAAAAAAAAAAAGCCTACTATATGGCAGGCCGTGTTCGCATAAAATCGGCTTCGCCATACTTACACTCCAGATGTCCGATGACTAGACATATTTGTTATTTTTTTTGAGGACACAAAATGCCTGTTTGAGTAATTTGAGTCAGTTTTATATGGCGAGTTGATGTCTGTCTCACATTACTAATTAGAAGGTTTTAAACATTGATATATGACAGGAGAGTATACCTGTAATTATATCACTTGTGATTTTGTAAAGCAAATAAAACTCTGTACAGATGATTGTTACTCCCACCCATAAAATAACAGTTTGAAGTGAAATGAGTTTAGATTACACAGTTGTGCTTCTGGAATGAGGATTAATACAGTTTCACTTCCTGAAGCATAATGTTACTTAAGAAGAAAAAAAACGTTTTCCACTTTTGCACATGCAAGCACAAATTGAGAAAAAATTTTTGTTAGAAAACAGGCTTGGTTAATCTGAGAAAGCCTTCTGAACTTGCCATACCTGCATGAGGCTCCTGTGTTTGGAGTATAAACATACTTTCCATGATACATGCAAGTAAGAGCTCACTCCGTCACTTTTTTTTCCCACCCCAACCACCAATTTGCAAAGCTTTTAACTCAAAAGCCTGATACACTTTTTCTTCACGTTTGCAAATCTTCACTGGTAGAACAGTATAAACGTTTGCGGCTGTTATGCAAGAAAACCAGAAAAATCTCAACTGGTTTGAAAACCTTTGCAAGGTGATGCAAAATGTAAGCTCCATCTCTCAACAGTGACTAGCTTAGGATAAAAGAGACCATGGATTTAGTTTGGCATATTCAAATTTATTGAGAATGCATCCCTCAAACACTTGGTGAATACCTTCTACTGTAAAAGAACACAAAGACTTGAGTTTTGCACATTAATGACAACTTTTTTCGTCCAGACGTACAAAACAAAAACACAAAAATAGCAGGTGAAGATTTCTGAAGGAAGCTCCAGCCCGCAGAGACCCCAAGCTAAAAACCTGACTACTTCTTTATCTTCATTTTAGACTAAAAAAAAAAAAAAACAACTTTGGAGACACTGGGCATTCCCCACTCAATGAGGGCACCTCAAGAGTTGAAAGAAACATTCTAAAAAGATCTCGTTTTCTGCCTGCAAGACACCTGAAAGCTGTTCGTCAGTGAGAAATCTAAAAGCAAAGGAAGAAGAAAAGGGAGAGTAGTAGAAGAGTAGAGGGGAATTCAATTTCATTTCAGACTTTTGAGGCACTCTTGGTTGAGTGGAGCTTCAGTGGCACTGTAAACTAGTTAAATGCACATTCAAATGGAGTAACTAATCCTTTCAAGCAACAGAGAAACTGCACTCATTCATTGTAACAGAAAGCACTGTAACAGCTTTACGTAACAGACGCTTCTCCTGAGCACTGGTACCTGCCGGGGGTATTTATAGAAGCTCTTTGACAACAAAGTGACACGACGATCAGGAGAAACCATGAGTTAAATGCACTGAAAGAAACACAAAGTTCACAGTGGATAAATACTTCATTTACCCATACACATAAATAAGCCTGTCTAAAAGTGGTAGCTTGCGCTTGCTTCGGCTCCCTGAACATCAAGGGATTTAATTTCAGACTTAAAGGGTGGAGGGTGGCGAGTGAGGCGGGTACGGGGGCTGCATTAGTAACAAACATGACGGCTGATTCATTCATTGGTTGTTTTCGACATTGTTATTTAGCAGAACAGCTCTGTTAATAGTAGTATTTGGGGGCATTCCCTCTTCTCGTATTTGGTATTAACTGAGCACACATGATGGCGTTGCTACAGGGGGACGTGGCTGAAAAGGTAAGACACGGATTCCCCGTTGTGAGTTCTGCGAATGGCCTCTGCTAGAATCATGGAGATGTCTATCACCTGGAGGAAGAAAAGAAACACATTACCAGAGCTGGATTGCACAAACTTGTCATCAAACTCAAGTGTCTGAATCCCAAAAGTCTATCAAGAAATAAAATCCCCTTGCTCTATTCACATCTTGATTTTTTTTTATATCGCAAACCTGTATTTTGGGACAATGCTTCATCTTCTCCTCCTGAGGGATTGTGTTGGTGACGACAACGGCTTCAAAACAGGCGTTGTTGATGCGTGAAATGGCTGGACCAGAAAAGATACCGTGGGTCAGGATGGCATAAACCTTTGTGGCACCCGCAGAGATGAGTCTAGGGTGAAAGAAAGAGCAGAGGACATTGCTGAAATGCAACATGTTTCAATACAAATGCAGTTCTCTCTGATGCCAAAGCCTCCTGTTGAGCTGCACACTTTCTTCAGGGTTCCTCCACATTTTCAATTCAAAATGTCACCCTTTATCAGACAATTTTTTATGTGTTTTAAAGGATAATTACAAAACTGTACTTTGGGTGGGATTGAAGGAAGTTATGAATGAATATATGAGTGATAGAAGGAAAAGATTAATGACAGTAGAACACAGAGAAGACAAAGAAATGAACAGTTGAAGAGATGGATGGGTGAAGAGATAAAACAAATAAAATATCATGGATGGATGGAAGTTTTAGAGCATAATAAAATCAGGAAACAAATATTTTTTATATTCTATTTTCATTTTCCGCACCTATCCAGACTTGGGAAAAGTAGATAAAATTCAATGTTATCCCAGAGTATTGCAGACTAAATAGGAGCAAGGTTTACTTAAAAAAGCAATGTGAAGCAGCTTACTTATCGGCAGCATGGCAGATTGTCCCACAGGTGTCAGCCATGTCATCCACCAGAATTGCAACGCGATCCCTCACATCTCCGACAAGAACCATACGATCAACCTCGTTTGCCTTTTTTCTCTCCTTGTGAATTAGAGCAAAGTCCACATTCAACCTGTCTGCAATCGAGGTGACCCTGCAGAGGGGGGAGACAGAGTTCACAAGCTGAAGGTAATCACTTCAAATGGCTTGTTGGGGCGGTATAGTCTGTCAAAAAAACAAAAAACACAGAAACTAAACCCAGCATACCTTTTAGCTCCTCCTGCATCAGGCGACACAATGATGCAATTTTTCCATTCAAGGATGTTCTCCTTGATCCATTTCAAGACAGCTGGCTCTGCGTACAAGTTGTCCACAGGGATATCAAAGAATCCCTGGAAAAAAAATAAACAAACACACGCTGGTCAGTTCTCATGGACTTACTTCTCACTCGGCTGACAACTATGCAAATTCAAGGCAATGCAAATCAAAACTTGATTTGCACATGTGCAACGTGTGCCAAGCCAAAAGGTACCATCAGTACCACTAAGACTATACATGGAAAATGTCTCATTTTAGTGTGTTTTCTGGCATGACTGCAGAGAGGGGAAAAAAAACGTTATTAACCAAATTATGAACAGATTTTAAGCTATATTAACAACTATGTGCTCTGTTTCACCGTGATCATCTGAGTCAAACAGGACAGAGAGGACGGGTGAAGATCTTTACCTGAAACCAAGTCGTTATGGTTTCTAACTAAAATGAAGCCAAATTACACTGTTTATTTACTTAGAAGTAAATAAAACTGGGCAGAAGTCAAAATCGAGTCAAAGTCAAAATAAAATCTAGCCATGTTTCAAGCTCCTGGAACCCACCTGTATCTGTGAGGCGTGCAAGTCCATTGTGATGATGTGGTCTGCGCCCGACACAGACAACATGTTGGCCACCAGCTTGGCAGAGATAGGAGCCCGGCTCTGCGATGAAAACAGATCTGCTTGGTCACATGGAATAAAAAAAAAATCTAGCAGGCATGGCTCATTTCTAAAAATATCGCTCAGCACCAGACTTCAGTCGTACCGGTAAAAGGATAAAATCTGTAAAAGTCTACAGTGAATGCATACTTATTTAATGTTAATAATGCATTTACTTATAAATAAGATGTATATTTTGTAAGCATTTTTGTACTAATGACTACGGTTAAGGAGATCACAAAAAAAATTACTTTTGCTTATGCATCTTATGTGACTACAATTTTTCCTTCCACTAGAGATTCCATTGTTGTGCTTCTTCATCGTAATCTAAATAGCAAATCTCCCCTTTAGACTTAACACTCCTCTCAGTGAAGGGTGTCAATTGGTGTTTGCTAGACAACTGTGTAGTCAGGAGCCTCCGTTATTGTGAAAATCTTATTTCTTAATAAGTAGTCTCTTCAAGTTATTATTCATAATCCATAATTAGCTTACAAACAGAAATAAACTGTTGAACTGTATCACTTGGTTCGAAGAATACTTAAAACTTTCTACTCTAACAAAAATAAATTCACTTATTGATTATATTCAAATTAAATTACTTGCATGCGTACATGCTCTATACATTCCACTCATGCGATGTGATTTAAAAACTGAATTAAGAGTGAACATGAACAAATGAAATACAGTGGGAACTAAGCAGTGCAATTGGAATGAGCGTATAACATCAGGAAAAAAAAAAACAAAAAACTGAAAGTAAATGCGGTGGACATGTCTATGGGCTTCTTGTCATGATTCTGGGTGGCAAATGGCATGACAGAAGTAAGTAGACAAATATCCCTCACCCCCACCTTGTCCTTCTTGTCCTGACGGGCATAAGGAAAGCAGGGGATAACAGCTGTGACCCTGGAGGCAGAGGCAATCTTGCAGGCATTGATCATAATCAGCAGCTCCATCAAATTATCATTGATCTCCCCACAGCCACTTTGGACGATGTAAACGTCTTCCCCTCGGACGCTCTCCCCGATCTCCACGCTACCAGAGGAAGAGAAGTGGGAAAACAAGCAGCACTTTGAGCCAAGCAAGCAGGACACACGAAACAGAATAAACAATGGCTTGTGTCCCCACGTGGTTCGGCCTGATCAAGGGTTACAGTGAAGATAAGAAAAGTATAAAGAGTCATGGGACTCTGCTCTTTTGGATTTTAGGTTGATTACATTATATGAATGCCGGGGTTCTGCACACTTGTCCATTAGGCAAGTTATTGTGAGTTCATGAAGCATGCGTGCACTACAATTTCCTGAAAACACTGCGCGGCAATTTTCACCGTAACACCGTTCTCATAAACAGCTAACAACAGCTTACGACATTTAATCAAGATTAGCATTTCTCATGCAACATAAAATAGATAAAGAAAGAAAATAAAGAGCTTACCATGTTTCTTGGTTGCTAAATTTCTTGGTAACAACCTTTCCCAGTTCAAGACCGAGACGATCTGCTATTTTCTGAGAAAGATCCGGATGGGAGCTGCCGCTAAAAATCTTAATATTCGGCATTTTGCTGCGTCGCTTGGGTCGTGGTTCGACACCGGACGGGTTGCGGCAGCGAGAAGCCGTCGAGTTCGGGGGCAACAACTACAAATATAGCAACAGTTGATGAGCTACTCTTTACAGAGCCGTGCAGAGTTTCCCTACCTATCCTCCATTATGTCCCACACCTCGTGCGCGCAGCTCATTGTCGAAGGGGGCGCGCACGCTGCTTTCGCTTACGCTGCGCCGCGATTACGTCATCCTGGACAAAGGTGGTAGGTAGGTGGAAATGGAAAGGGTATCGTGCGCGAGCGAGGTCACTGAAAGCTGTTGACTGATTGAAACAAATGGAAAAGACACAAGAAATCCAATCAGTATGCGGCTGTTATGGATTAAACTATTCTTATTTTTATTTTATTTATTTGCTTATAAATTCTATACAGTATTTTTATAATTTGTAAGATCCACAGAATTGAAAGTCATGATTTTCACATTGCTATTAAAGTATGCTGAAGGTCGCCCTTTTTGATCCTCTTTTTATAAACCGATCTATAAAACTGGTGTTTCTTTCAATGGACTGGCTTCTCCATTTGCAACACATCCCTTTGTGCTCTGTTTCTCAGAAATCTGGGGATTGGCTTGGTGTTTCCATATCGACATAGATCTCTGTGACCTTTTTTGGGATTGTAAATTTGTTTTTATCAAGCTGACGCCCATGAAACTACAAAATACACATACAATAATAAACTGATCTGCTTTGTGTAGCGCCCTGCAGCAATATTAAAACAGTGTGACTTTTTCCTCAAATTCTCAGATTAATACAAATACAAATTTCAGTGTGTTTCATTTCAATTTTATGTGACTGACTCAATGCTAAGTAGTGCAGAACTGTGGAATGGAAGGAAAGGACACATGAAAAAGTGTAGGGGCATTTGTTTTACGCCTCCTTTTTATGGCCATACCACAAGATAAAATCCAGGCATTTCCCTCTTTAAATACGTGAAGGCACATAGTTAATAATTTGCATGGGATTTAAGCTAAATATTAAATGCTGTTCTGAAGAGCTCAGAGGTCTGCACAGATCCATAGCTAAGATGGGAGAATCCTTTGACAGGACAATTATTTTCCTTGCAGCTCTTAGATCGAGGCTGGAATGAATAAAGCAGAATAACATTAAACAAATGAAGTGAAACAAAAAGTTCCAACCTTAAGTCTATTAAAAATGTGTGAATGATACTTTAAATCCTGGTTCGTGATACGTGTAAGTATTAACACAAATTAACACATGGCCTATAAAGGATGCAGTGGTGCAACATTTTATTGGACATTATAATATTAGGGGGCGTATAAATCTTATTCTGTTTGTATCATGTTGACCTTTTGTGAATTGGAAATAATAAAAAAATATATATATATAAATCTGTGCACCAATATACTCAGTTTAAAAATGATTGAAGGTATGTTTTATATTTATTTGAAAAATTGTAAGTGAACATTTATCATCTTTATAGTCATAAAAGTTTTGACTTATTAGGCAATTTCTTCTCTATCTTCGTGTTACAATAAGGTTTTAATTAAAATTGTATATGTGTGTTTTTTAGCATCAGCATTTCTTTTGTGAATTATACTTAAAAGTTACAACAATGCAAAAACCTCGATGGAGTTTCAATATAAGGCACTGAGAGTTGTTAATTTCTCACACCACCTTAAGAAAGTGGTTAGCATGCTCGTGAGTTGACTCAAAAGCTGGTTTTGAAATTTTAAGCAATAAAACCAACAACACGCTATATAAACGTTACTACTAGCTTGTGACTGAACATATTAATTTACACTTTTAAGTCAACATAATTTTCTGCCCAAGGGAAATGAAGTATGTTTCTTTGTTATCAATTTTTTATTTGCTAAAGGTTGCGTCAACAAAAATTGCGTATTAAATTAAACTTCGTTCATTCAATGGCATTTCCAAATTCTTTGAAATAGTTTATATAATATTCTTTATTGCTCTTAAAACATGAATTAACTTTGTACACAGACAAAAGACCACAGTGTCGACAAGATCATTGACAGTGAATTGAGACAGGAATGAATAAGAGTACAAAAGAAAAACAAAAGACCAAGTCACGGTGGTCATCATTATGTGAATGAAACACAGACTGATCAACTTAGCACAGCGCTGGTCATTTCACTCCTTCACCAATTTGTATTTTTCTGTCGACCTCTTGGGTATGAAAAGGAGCAATCTAGAGACTGCTAGGTAGCCTAACAGCTGTGCATCAATTCATACTGTCCTTGGAGTCTTTATGGCAACCAATAGTTTAAAATAATTTAATCTTAACTACAATTAACCTACTATAAGAAAATGTTGTGACTCCTATAAACATTTACGAACAGATGGTCACTGAAAGTCATTTTTTCTCTGACTACAGATCTTCACTGTACAATCTTCAGAGTCAACTGCCTAAACTGGGACTATAATCACTTTAAATGGAAATAGGGAAGTTTTACAAATATTTATAAAACATATTAATTGTAATTTTAAGATTTTTGTACTTTTAGTAATATTTCATAATTATTTGTTGCCATGGATACATAAAATAATGATTTATCTGGAGAAATGTTTGGGCACGCAGTAGTGTATCTAAATACGGTAGGCACAATTTGGGGAAGGAACAAATTGACCTGAGGTCCATTTAGCAAAGCAACAGAAACAATGATAAACACAGAAAATGTTTCTTGAATGCTGAAATGTTCTCAGGCTGATGAGGAAACATTGTCTAATATTTTTTGTTTAGAAAAATAAACATGTCCCATGCTTTGTACTGATATTCTTCAAAATATATGACTTCGCTATTAGTCTCTATGTTACATTTACACTACAAATAATTACCTCACAGACATGTCCTATTTACAAAATAGTGAAGGGCTCGGATAAATCTTGATATTACAAGTAATGATTTAAAAGTATGTCTTATTCGCTCAAACATTTTGTCAAATCATTTACATTTGCTGTGTAAAATTTGACATTCCCATACGGGATACCATTTGCAAATTGTGAACATGGTTCCTCTTTCAGTTTTGTCTGCTTTGCCCATTTTAAAAAATCTGTACATTATCATCGCCCCCAGCTCCAACACGTGTCCCTGAAGGTTGCGAGGGAAAAAAATACGCACAGTGAGAAAAAGAACATTACACAACTGTTATGAAATGCAACATTGGCAGCAAAGAAAAAAACTGTTAAAAGAGAGTGCTGACAGAAAGTAGTCTTCTAAATTTAATTTCAGTGCCAGCTATTTTCAATTCATAAACATGTGGTGAAAATCATATTTCCTATATGATATTAATTGCTTGTCTATTACTTTTAATCGTATTACCATTAGACCTACCTGTCCACCAGATTGACATACAGTTTATGGTAATAAGTTTCTTGAATTTTTGAAATAATCATTTAACCTTCTCTTTTAATTTTTGCTGGTGCATAAGAAACACCACCAATAATTTTGTTTTATTGTACTTTCTTTTAACAGTCTCCATGATACATAATAGGCCAACACAGGCATAGATCATTTTTAGCAAAGCCAAGTGGATCTGACACAAAGAAAGATTGCAGACAGGAAATGGTGTGTTAGTTTTATTAAAATACATAGAAAACTACTTTGTGTGTTTAAATATTTGCTAGATTTCACAATGTGTAACAGCACATAGAAAGCAGATTTTATTATATAGTATCTTAAAATATTAATAAAAATTAAAGAGTATCTTGAAACAGGTCAGCTTTAGCATTAAGGAAATTAACTGTTGTAATGTTGACTCAAGTAAAGTTTTTAGCAGCAGGATGAAACAAAAACACATATGTAAACATTAAAGGATACATTTAACTTTGAAAATTGTTTCGAGGTTGTGCAAAATCCTAGTCACAGGCTTACTCACTTGCTAGTGAAGGTATTTATTGATGTCATTTACAATCAGTGAGAAGCAAGTGAGTCATAAATTGATAAAGGTGTAAAGTACACAGTTCGTGTTACAAATTATACTGTGGTAAAGTCTTTTCTACAGCTGAGTGACGTAATTGCACTCATTACTGTACAGTGGATAAAACTGTGACTTGGGTCTCTGCTACATTGTCTGCTTCTGAACATTTGTGTTTCATATCTGCTTTTTTTTGTAAAGAGAGAATGGGGCCCCAGCAGTCAACTTTATAATTTTGTTCATTGTTTTTGCTGTTTCCAACTTGTTTCCTTGCATTTTGGCCTGTACATTGTATGTCACACATTGCCAGCACAGCCAACAGAGATTATGTTTGCATTACAACAGGTAACAAATTCCACAAACACATCACCACCTAATCAACCAACCCTTTGGACTATTCGGTTTACAGAAGTGGCTACGTGACAAGATCTCTGAACTAGTTTAGTTCAATGCATACATGTACTTCTGATGTATTGTTAACTTTATAATTAATATTACTTTAGTATATTTTAAATAAATTTATAATTCATTTCTTCACCAACTTTATAATATTTGCTGTATAGACACAACTAAAATATACATAATATGTATATAAAATATTTTATTATACATATATGTGTATGTATGTGTATATATATATATATATATATATATATATATATATATATATATATATATATATATATAAGATATTTCATCTTGCGAATGTTCATATGAGGTGATTAGCCCTGTATCACCCAGCCTGCTGTAGAGTTCTTGCTTCATTGTGCATTAGTTTGGCGTATCTCTGTTTTCAAAACAAGGCTACCTCAGGGCCTCTAAACATGGGACGAAAGAGTTGCATTGCAATTGAATGATCCATTGCAGATTTAGTAAAAATTGTAAAAGCTAAATAAATAATGAATTTGGCTAAAGTAGCCACCCATGTTCCTGCCAGACTCATTCCTACTGTGCAGGCAGAGTTTTGATGGGTCGTGTAAGTGAGCTCATGTTATTGGTATTGGAGCAAATCTGAGGACTCATTGTCTTTGTTGGCAAACTGCTTGAGTGTCCCATGGACTCTTCCGCTGCACGAAGAAGCAAAGTGTAGTTGATAGCAACTTCCTCAACTTTCCTCAACAGCTGTAGCCTTTGGGCATCTGAGCGGACTCCTCTGACCAATTTGAATAAGGTCTGAGTTAGTTCACATAACACCTGGAAACTATCTGAAACAACAGCAAGCATTCGTGTCGGGCTTTTTTCAACACTTGCCACTCGTCGACATGATGCCCTGAACTCTTTGAACCGAACTGCCAGTTCCTGTTTGTACTCTGCAATCCGTGAAGACTGAAGACGAGCTTCGCCATCAGCCTGTGGGCTGTTAGCACACTGTCGAAGGATAGCTAGCAACTCATTAGCATCCAGCTGAGCATTTAGAAAACCATCAGGTAAACTGAAACTTTTCCCTTGCAGAGCCTGTACACGTGCAAGGCTCCCTTCCAGTGTGCCACAGGTTCTTAGGTCAATATCTTGTGTCTGTGGTTCCTCTTCCTCTTCCTCTTCCTCCTCTTCTTCTCCACTGCAGTCCTCTGCATTTAAGACCTGGAGTGTTTTGCTTACAACAGGAAATGTGCGCGAGTCCATCTCCATCCCTGGGAGGACCTGTAGAGGTATAGAATATGAGAGTTCATCTTTCTCACTGCTTTCATCTGCGGCTTCACACTTCCTATAACAGAAACAAAATGAGCAGCATTTGTCTTTGTCATCACTATCTTCACTGGGCAATGTGAGCAAAACTTCCCCAGTTCCTTCTTTAGTGTCACGAAGCAGTTCCTCTCCTTGAATGAAAAAGACACCCCTTTTCCCTTTACTGTCTGCCTGATGAGACTGAGTGTGAATTGGCTCTATAGGAGTGGGAAGCCTTAATCCTGTGGCCCTCACTCTTTCCATTTCTTTCTCCAGACTTTTGGGTTTTGGTTTCACCTCAGCATACACAGGTGTGTTTGAACTATTGTCCAGCTCTCCAATGCTGTATCGTCTCTGAAGCTTTTTGTATTGTGGAGCTCCTGTGCAGTCGGTTCGAGAAGTACAGGTGGGTAAACAAGAGCTCTGGTCTCCCCTTGGCTCTCTTGACTCAAGACTGGTAGATCGTATTCTTGTGGTTTTGATCTCTAAAGTTTGAGGTCTCCTTGTAGCACCTTGGGTATGAGGAGTTTTGGAAACAGCTGGAGGGGTCTTTGAGATATTTCTCTCTCTGCCTCGATTTTTTGTCTCTGTGGTGGTGTCAACTGGTGTGTCAGGTAGTCGCATACCCCTGCACATTCGTTTACAGTCACAACTGCGCCGCTGCTCCCTGGATATCCCTGGAGCTTTAAGAACAGGACTGGTACGGAGTTGGCAGGCGCAAGGAGTGCCTGATGGCACAGGAGAGGATCCTTGGGGTATATATTCCCCTTGTGATGACTTGGGCTTCAGCAATTCCTCTAAAAACTCGAGCTCATACTGTCGAACTTTTTGCAACTGTGCTCTTCGTTCATCTGTCTCTTTTCTCATTCTTGCAGGAAATGTTGCTGAAAGAAGGTTCCTAAAGCTCAAAAAAGGAGCATTGCGCTGTGACTTCTTGTCACTGCCCTGCTTCTTTGAGTCTCTAGCTGGAAGAGTGGAGACTTTTTCCACATTGGGACTTGGTGTTGTGAGATCATCTAAAATAGGTAAGAATTTTACAGTGGATTTCTGATTCTGTGATTCTGAGTGGGATTTTACCTGGGCAGCCTCAGTCTTGTTTTCAGATGTTTCCTTCCTTTCCACACTTACAGGCAAATGAGGGGATAACTTACTTTGTATTTGAGGGCTTGCCTTTGCCAAAGTAGGATCAGCTCCTACTCTTGTTGCATTTTCTTTATTATTTGCCAGTTGGAGGCCTTTGGCTCGAAGACGCTCATCATCTGTGGGGGAGGATGACTGAAACACTATCATCTTTTGGACCTGTGGGTCTTTTAGCCTTAGTTGAGGTGTGGGTTCCTGTTGCACAGGGCATGTGCAGAAAAGGTCATCCACCGGCAGAAGTTCTGCAGAGCTTGAAGGCTTCATGGTCTCACTGGAGGCAGTCTTGGCTTCTTGGCACATATTAGTGGAGGAGATCTTGACAGAAACACTTGTGTTCACAGGCAAAATTTTAGGTAAGGCTTTGTGTATTGGGTCTACAGCAAGAGGTGCTGCTGTCTTAATCTTCACACCATCAGACAGATTTTGAGATTGGGTTATTTCTGAAGAGGTTGATATGGTCTGATCAGCATTGACTTGAGTTGTCAGTGGCGGATTAACTTTTTTAGGTTCTTCTGATTTCTTAGAATCAGGCTCAATTGTGTTTGCTTTGACAGATTCTGATATTGCTTTTAATTCTACTTTTTGTTTAGTCTGAGAAGTGTCTTGAGTGCCACCTTGTTCTGTCACAACCCTAAGTATTGCTGAATCTTGTCCAGGGCTTACTTTAAAGGGAACAGTCTTACTCAGGATGACTTGCTTTGGTGGGCAACCAGCACGAATCTGACCCACAGTAAAAGCCCCAGTCCCTATGGTCTTCGCAGTGCAGCCAGGGATTGCCATGGGGAAGTCACGACGGCAGAGAATACGCTCCTTGTTGATATGGTGAGCTAGGAGATATGCCTGGTTCTGGTTTTGCTTCATTGCTGACACCATCTCAGAAACATCTGTCAATTCGGAGGAGTTGGTCTCATGACCTGAATCCAGTGATGACTCAGGTGTAATGGCAGCTAAGACAATCAACCCTGAGGATGACACCAACAAAGCACACAGTTAGTATAATCAAAGAACAAATATCTGCATAGAAGTATATGGATGTGGGTCACAAATGGAATAAATGATTGAAGTAACTATCTTTGACCAGTTAATCTACATTAAACTTATATGCCTGCACAAAAAAAGGATAAACATTACAGTTTTGCATGCAAATTAAAGGTTTTGTTTAATTTGGAAATATTGTCGCTTTGCTACTCATAAAAATAATCCTGATAAATTATCTTAAACATGTTTTCTTTCTTTTGGTCTCATTGTGACATACAATGTTTGATTAATATCTTCTTTGTTTATATAAGAAGCTTATACTTTAGTAAAATTACTCAGGAATATTTTGAGTTTTAGTAACAATTCTGGAGTACAAAACATAGATAACTACAAATGCTCTATGCATTTCATATAGAAACAGTACATTGGTAATACCATGCATTGTTAATTAGGTATCTGTCTGATCAGGAAAATGATGCTGTAAGTGAAATGTGAGCAGTAGTATGACTGAGGCTGTTGACCTGCAGTCTGTGTTGGTTGTTGAGGATGATGCGGGTAGTCTTCAGAGGCTGCCAAAGCCTCAAGTGCCTGTAAGGTGGACACCAGAGCATCATCAAGCTCCTGGGCATGGTCTCGAACTGTTCTTGTGGCCACATTATCAATCAGTGTCACAGGCACATCTTCTTTAGCTTGTGCCTGCTTTCCAGTAGCAATCTCAACATTAGTGCTAGTTCTGGCCTTCTTTGCTCTTTTTGGATCATCCTCGTCAGAACTGTTATCCCTGAAGCCAGGTGGTGGGGCAGCAATGGCAGGCGGTGGTGGTTGCAACTTTTCACCCCTGCCATCTGCCTCCTCCTCTTCTTCATTGCCAGGAGGTGGGAGGGCCATGAGGTCTACTGCCCCAACATCTCGAGAGGCACAAGCACTGGAGCAATGTCTCCCCGAGCTCCCACTGCTGTTTGCTGCAGTTGAATGACCCTCTGCCTTTAGCCTGGCTTTGCAGGAATCACAGAAGTACCGTGAAGTTTTCTTTGACTGACCCATTGTTTGGGCCCTCACTCGAAATCCTATCTTCTCTACAGCTGGGCTCTCTAAAACCCTAACTATTTCCTCTGTAGTCTCCTGTGTGGGATCTGATTTGGTACGAGGTCGACCAGGTGGTTCATGAGAAATAAAATTCTCGTTAATGTCAAGCTCGGTCTCTGGGTGCACTTGGAGCTCCTGGAATTGTTGCTGCTCTCTAAGGTGAATGTGACACAAGCCTAGATGTTGAGGTTCTGCAGGAACTACAGGTCTCGAACTTCCTGACTCTCTGTGGGAACTTTCCCTCTCCTCCCCTCGCCGCCCTCCACTTTGTAATCCAGCTGCACCAGCTCGCGGATGGGGATGGTGGGAACTTCTGTAATCTAAGGATAGAATGGTCAGAGCAGTGGAGAGTTTGAGGTGTGAAGAACTAGTTGGGATAGAGAAGATCCAGATGGATAAGCAAAGGCAACAGCTGGTGGTCAGATGGGGGTTATTTACTTCAGAAATGAATGTTAAAGGCTGAAAATTGTCTGAAGTTGGAGGGTTAGATTCTGATGTAATGCAATGATAAAATGGTAAGAATCTTCTTAGATGTAGACTACAAACTGATGCAGCAGATGGCTGAAGATCTGTTCATGATTGAACGCTAAAAGTTTATCATTACAGTATAAAGCAGATTTCATGTTACTCTATTTTTGGAAAGCAAAATGGCATTCCAGTCCAATGAGTTAGAATGAAGATGAAAGAAGAGACAGCAGAGGGCGCCATGAGATGGAAAAACCAGCTGGTTAAAATGACTTCATTCAGTGAAAAAGCAGTGTTCATCAATCTCCATGTAGACTTGACACATAATGCAGATAATTACAGACAGTATCTAATGCAGACCGATAAGTCTATTTTAACAATTTCAACACATTTACATGCTTGATCAATCTTTCCTTACCGTATATATGTATTTGATAAATATTGTTTGCATAAAACTATTATTATATTTACCTGGCTTGGTCAGCTGAGACTGACCAAAGTTACGGATGTAGATGCTTCGTTTGGGGTCTACAAATAGCTTATAGTAGCCAGAAATGAGGCACGCAAAGTTACTGGCATCAGGCCATTCCATGAGTAAAACCAGAGGCTGCAAGATTGTAGAAGAGATAGAAATATAGATGGATTATTTTACAGTACTCTGTTCAAATAAAGTTGTTCAAATAAAGTTACAAAGCTATGGTAAGTTTATTTGAGCTATGGTTCTCAAACTGCAAGCAATCTTTAGCGGCCCTTAGTATTTTGTATGCCTTACAAAATTTTTATGAGAACAAATTCTAAAAAAATCGGAAGAGCATAATTTTTCCTGCTGCCATCACTAAATTATAGATCAAATTAAATTATTTTAAAAAAAGTTTGAGAAACCTCTTGTTTCCGGTTTGACTTCTAGATATCTTTGATACCTTATTGTTGTTATTTCAAACTTCAAATTTTTGGAGTAAAGGTTATCTTGTGGTATCCCTCATGCATTTCCACCTAGTTGGCTGTTTTGTTAGTTTTATCATTCAGACACAACAATTAAGTTCTCCTGTACTATTTTCTTCCAAAAATGTTAGTACAGTACTTGCTGTAAAACACTTGAGAATCACTCTCTAGAGCAACTGTTCATAAACGCTTGTGTTATTTCTATGTGAAAACACATTTAAAATAATTACATTTTCGTGTAGATGCTCACAGGTTGCGACCTGTATTACCTTGGCCTCATGAATTGATACTTCAACACGAGCTACTCCTTGACTCTCTCTATAAAGCTGGATCTTGGAAATCCTACTGAACTCAGCCAGAACGGTTGTGAGATTGTTTTTGAGATCAATAACATGACTGATTCCATGTCGAGGCCCCACTAATAGTGTTGTGGCAGACTGCTTTTCGTCCTAAAACAGAGTGCAAAAGATAAAATAACAAGTTGTCACATATTCTGTCACTGCACAGGTCTCAATGAAAGATTTGAAGGCATAAAAATATTTTAAATAAGGATCTATTGAGCACAGAAGTAATTTGTTTCTATTTTTTGAATGCAAATATTCAAAGATGTATTACCAATCCCACTGTGTGAAAGAGTATTCCACCAAAAGGTGGAAGATCGTTGAGTATTCGCATGTACTGTAGCTTTCCCTGGAGTGGAGGAACCTGCCAGCACAGTGATAATTAGAAAAATATGGAGTGAAAATAGTTTCAAAATATCTGTGTGTGTGTGTGTGTGTGTGTGTGTAAAAGTATCTGTGCATGTGCAAAATATTTGTCCGTGTGTAAAAGTATTTGTGCGTACGTAAAAATATTTGTGAGTGTGTAAAAATATCTGCGTGTGTGTAATACTCGACTTGTAAACCTTAAAAACAAAATAAACCTTCTCCTACGCCTACAAATGTTGAAAAAATACGTAATGTAAGTAAATCACCGAGTACACACACACAGAACTGCATTTACGCACAGATCCGGTTACGAGTGCACAATTATTTTTGAGTCTCATTTCACGCTTCAGGAGCTCCAGATCTGTGCGTAGATGGTGCGTTTACATGCTAGTAGAATATAGTCGTGCACTCGTAACCGAATCTATGCGTAAATGCAGTTTTGTGTGTGTGTGTACCAGGTGACATTGATATGCGTAGGAGAAGGTTTATTTTACTTTTAAGGTTTACAAATCCAGAATTACATACGCACAGATACTTTTACACACACAAGATATTTTGAGACTATTTTCACTCCATAGAAAGCTCATCTGTCAAAGTAAAATACTCCTGCTATAAATACCAAATGCTCTGGGGGGCACTGTTGAGACACTATTCTGGATAATAGACTCTTATGCAACTGGTATATGTACACAGCTGAAGAGCACGCCCAACGGCTTGCTATTTAGCAGTCATTACCATGTAAACAAAAAACTTTATTTCCTGAAAAGAATCAGGAATGTATTGAGAAATTATGTTGATTGCAATCAAGTGTGTGTCAGCTTGGCATTTTTCAATTTTAAGTAACAGAATTGTTACAACCAATGTGAAAAAGTTTTTCTAAGTCACCTTGTTCCCTGATGGTGGTGGATGTTGGTATGTCTTCAGCAGCTGAGACAAGGATTTACACACATTTTTCTCCTTCACTGTGGGGAGGAGAGTGAGCGGAAGAAAAGGCTCTAGTCCCCACTCTTTCCTGGGACCAAGACAAGAGAGAAAAAACTCAGTAGCTTTCAATACACAACAGATAAAATATTGTACAAGACAGACGGTACATCTGAAAGGACAAAAAACCATTCTTTTTCATTCCAGAGGAAGGCACAGTGAGGGAAAGTAATGTTCTCCTCAATCCCTGGTTTCATTTTGTAATCTGAAGTCTATTACAAGCACATCGAATCTGATCTGCTACTGTGGATATGATAGCACTAACTAATTACTTGCTAAGTTAAGGTTTGGAATAATAAATGGGGAAATTTAGTGAGAAGTAATTTCACAAAGCAATGGATTTTGTGATGGATAACTACCTAGGGAAAATGGTCCTTGGGTAATTAGAACTTTTAATACTTCTTAGAATGACTTATTATTCATTTAGAATGAACAGACCTTACTATGGGGCTCATTGATATGCTACACAGAAGCATTAATGGAGTTGTTTTGAGGACTTACTCAACGTGTTTGAGAGAGATCTTCTGATTAGGCCTTGCAGAGGACACAGTGATGTAGATGTGGAGCGCAGCCAGTCGTAACGTGACGTCAGATTTCCAGTCCATGCTGAAACGCTCCTTGATAACGTCATTGCGACTCTGTGAGAACATGATGACATATACTTCAATGGTTATGTTATAAAGAACTTCTGGATTCCTCTTTACAACTAAAAATATTTCTTGAACACAGTATGTTGGGGTTTCTGAACAGAGTCAGGCGGTAGAAAACTCTCAGCATTTTCTTACTGTTAAAAAGTCTGAGGGATATTAGCACACAGTTGCTGCCTGTTCTTGATATAAAACTCGCGTGCCACCACATCCCAAAGGTTTTTAATATTTTTTCTAAATGGCAATCTTGGTTGTTACTTTGGCTGGTGTCGTCACAGTTCATCACAAAGACTTCTAAATCTAATACAACGTTCACTATTTAATCAGAGCAAAGAAAGTAACAGAGTTACCTACTGCAGGTGAAATATTGTCTAACAGAAACCTATTTTTCAAAAAAAGGTGAACTGTCCCTTTAATTAATTGCCTTTAAAATATTTAAAAAACCTACACGTTTAAAGCCTTGTGCACATTCTTAAAATGATCTTTCTTTTTTTTTTAATCTCTGTCTCCAACATCATTCAAATGTAACACAGGTATACATAATCCAATAGCAAGCTTGAAAAAAAGAAACTTAAAAGCTTTGACTCCCACGTGGCACCCACTGCACATCAAAGAGACAAAAGTCCAACAGTGCCATGAGACTGTGCTGCTTAAATCCCCCAATAATCCAGCATTTTACCTGTATATAGAGGTACTCAAATGCAGCAGGGTCTCTTCTTAACAGGTCTGCAGGGTCCTTGGGGAAGAAGCACACACGGAACAGACACTTCATCCCCTGGAAATAGGTTCTGTGCACCACCTGGGGAAACAGGGCTCCATCAGCTAGATAACAGCAACATCTTTAGTCACATAACACTGGATCATGTTTTTCTAAGTGGGCCTGATCTCTGAATGCGGTATTTATCTTTGCAAGGTCACAGTGAGGTATTTCTGTGCTAGGATTTTAATAAATCACTCAGCTGTACAGGAAAGTAAAGTCATGAATTAAACAGTGAAATGCTTATATGCCTGGGATTATGATACACCGACACAAAGGAGTCCATATTTGTGAAGGGGTAGAAAAGGCTTTCTTGTGAATTTCTCTTTACAAATAAAAATCTTAAATTCCTCCATAAGTCAATACTTTGTGAACCCTAACAAGTTTTCTTCCAGGATTATTCTGTATTTAGATCAATTTATCTTCCTTTAGACTCTGCCCAGTCTTCTTGTGACTGCCTAAGAAACCCATCCCAGAGATGATGGACAATGGGTGACTGTGGCTCAAAGGGGCAGGGCTTTGTCCAGTCCAATTCTCTGCTCTGTCTGCCTCAGTCATTGTGGTCTTTGCAGCAATGACTGACTGGTTGGTGGTGGTTCGAAAGCCTGGTGACACTAAATGAATAGCAGCCTGAGACCAGGGCAGCTGCGGCTACAGAATATTTTGCCTCCATCACAGTTTGAATGGGTGAATGACTGACTGCAGTGTGAACTAGTTGGGAGCCCTTGGACTTGACAAAGCATCCTACATGTACCATAAAGCTGACACCACAATGCTTCACAGTAAGGATGATGTTTTATTAAAAAATATGTATCACATAGAAAAGAAAGACAGACTATAGTTATTCTTATTAATTTTCTTTTATCTTATTTCATTATTAGTTTCTCTGGGTGCTTGTCTGTATGACCCATTTGGCTTGTGAATTTTGGGCAGCAATTATGATTGAGTGTCTCCTGTTGCTTTTGCCAGTGCCTTCAAGCTGGTTGGTTCAAACTGTTTTTGCACACATCTGGCCAGTCCAGATTACTGGAATCTTACATGTGTCAGTGGCTGATTCTCCTGCAGCAGATGCAACCTCTGATTCTGGTCCAGCCCACCTGCCTCCAGCACCAAAGCAAAGTGCTCAATGTAGCGCAGTGAGAGGCGGTCCTGCAGGGAGGAGATCACATCCTGGAAGGAAACAGATGGCAGCAGAATGGATTTTCAAGAGGAAATCACATTTACACCACAACAGAAATGAATTGATCCATGGGAATCATTTTCACCTGAAATCCTTCCACGTTCACTGCAATTTCAGATGCAGTTTGTCAAACTGATATCCCTTCAAGGAGCGTTTACTGTCTTATCTCTTTAAATGTTATGCATTTTTTGCTTTGAGCAATAGAAAGCTTTTATGAAATTTCATTATTCTACATTGTGAGCAGATGTATTTCAAGGAAATAATGTTCAAAGCAAAAATTTAGCTCTTTTCTGCAGATCAGTATCTGTGAATGATGCAGAGACTATCTAATAGAAAACTCGCAGCTTATCATATCTGGGGAGAAATTGCCTCAGGTGTCTAATAGAAAACTGTTCTTATCACATCTGGAAGTGGGCTTTGCCTGAAGATAGAGTTTGTGAACTTCTGCGTGCTCACCATATTTAAGTCAAATTGACTGTGAAAAGGATTTTATAATTGTGTTTTGTCACTGTAATCTGCCTGTGAACATCAATACGGAGCCTCATTAAGAGCAAAAGAAAGGCTGCGTTAGAACAGGTTTCTTTTGAAATGGAAGGATTTTTAAAGGAATTGACAAGCTTGGTTTGTTTTAAATGATGCTAAGAAAACAGACAGTCAAGTGGAAGTTTCACAAGTTGTTGAGACCTTAAAATGGGCAGACAACTAGTTTTCCTGCACAGATTCAATCTGTGACAGTGCAATATTGATCTGAGTTTTTTTTTTCTTTTTTTATTATGCTGAAGTTCCATTTAATTAGACTGACAGGAGAGCGCATCATCCATCTTTCCTTAAAAGTGCCCCTTTGTGACTCCCCCACGCTTCATGAGCATGGCAAGGGATATGGGAAATCTAATTGAGTGCATTTAATAAGTCTAATACAAGATGTCAAGTTCTTGTTAGAGCCTGAAATAGAAATAAATATAACCTGCTTACAAAAATAATGTCCCAATTCCCAACCTTAAAGTTAATATTTGTATTTTATGTTACAGGAAATGATAGGATGAAGCATTTTCATCCTATCATTGTTGTTTTAATTGGCTTTTTTTTTAAAAAAAAACAAAAAACAATTAAACAGTTTGTAACTGACAGGAATCAAGAATGAGAAAGATTCCCAATATTGTATTTAATGGCAGCTTGCATAGAAATTGCAAGACAGATGCTGATGAATTATATTTCACAGTACTGTATATCTATAGAAATTCATTTATGATATAAAAGTATAAATAAATAAATAAATAAATAAATAAATAAATAAATAAATAAATAAATAAATAAATAAAGATAATAGGCTGCTTGGTAAAACCACAGTAATTGATTTTTTTTGTCAAAATGAGTGATGTCACTGGAGGCAACATCACATAAATGAAACCTTGGTGTACAGCTTCTCTTATGCTTTCATTCATATTTTTGCTACCCTCCTTAATCTTCATCTCCTTACATAGACGCTCCATCAGATTTATGTACAAACTTTGTCAA
This sequence comes from Poeciliopsis turneri, assembly GCA_922788865.1. NCBI lineage: Eukaryota > Metazoa > Chordata > Actinopteri > Cyprinodontiformes > Poeciliidae > Poeciliopsis > Poeciliopsis turneri. The sequence goes on from CAKLNU010000446.1 coordinate 97,362, forward strand.
AATGCAAGTTGGAAAGAGCATGTTGGTGGAAATTGCTTTACATCTTTCCCAGAGAGGTACGAATGATTTTTGTCTAATCTGTACAGATCCCCTCTCAAGCCTGTCACCTGAAACCAAGAAAGCTTCTTAAAAAAACCGCTTGTGTTTGTGTTTTTATATTATTCAAAATGTGATTCAAACAATTGTTCAGTGTAGAATAATCCAGATCAAGTCTGAGAGGTCGAAATATATCACCTTGTACACTACGGATTGTCAAATGCAGTCTTGACTCCCTAAAAAAACATCAAAAATAATTCTTACTTCAGCACTAACTCACAAACTGCTTGTCTGAAACATTATTATTGCATTTAGTCATCTTTGGTGTGCAGCAGTTTAGTCTTACAGAGGGGAAACCACCACAAAATAGTCAATGAATAAAGTGAACTAAATAAAATTGAAGACCCTCTTTTTCTGAAATATGTCACAGTACACATGTTATGTCAATTAAATTTTTGCTATTATAAAACTACTACCTGAAATTCTTTGTCACAGCAATTCGGCAGCCTTCATACATACCCTGACAGTAGTGCGGCTGTCAAACGTAAAAGATTTAATCTGTCCATTCTCCAAGAACACCTTCAACACGTTTGGTATGAGCAGCAAGGAGTCGTCCTTAAGCATTGTCTGAAAGAAAGATCGAAGGAGAAAAATGGGTTGTTTAGATTAAAGAAGACTGTGTTAATAAGTTAAAAAGGTGATCAGGAATGAACATAATATGGTTGGTCGGCATCAGACGGTGGGGATAAATGGAAAGCAGAAATGCCTCAAGTAAACAAGGAAGAGATCTTTTAACTTACCTGACTGAGAAGAAGCAAAGCTGTACTTTAAGACAGCTATTCTATGCATTTTATTATGATCAAAGAAGGGATTATTCATTTTCTCCAGCTTACACATCTATTATTTGTGCCAGGTAAAGAAAATTGGATGGAGGAGAGTCATAAATGAGGGGCTAAATTCAACCTTGCTGCCGTTACTCGGAGCACTCTGGCAGAGATCAGATCTGATATTCAGTGCAGTTCTTCTTAACTTGGATGAAGTGAAAAAGGAACTCTGTTCTTATTGTCAACTTATTTTACCTTATGCAAAAGAATTACAAAGAAAATGACTGTTCTCAAAATGTAGTTAGATTTATGATCAGGAAAAAAAAATGGAAACCAAAGGTAATAAGCCAAAGCAGAGATTTTTTATGACATGCAAGAGAGAGTCTTACCCAGCATGAAAGCCTTAGCAGGTTTTCACAAAGACCGTCAAATTTCTCTTAGCATTTAATCTATTTCTTATTTTCTGACTTTCTTTTGTCCTAAAGGTGAGACATAGGAGACACCTGGGCAGCTTTTGATTATCAAAGAATAGTTGTAATGTAAGAGCGTGTCTCGAACTGAAAGCTCTCAAAAGGCTGTTGTTCTGAGCAGAGAGTGAACTGATTTTTCTCGTTATGGTGCACTGGTGAAAACATTACAACCAGCTCCATCACTTCCCTTTGCAAACTCCATCCTCCATATCAGTTCAAACAAACAGTTAATTGTCTCAATAGCTTGGTTCCCATGCTAATTACCAGTGGCCCTGTCGTGGCAGAGCAGATGTGAAAGCCAGGTGTAATGAAAAAGCTAAACAGAAGAGGCTCCACAAGAGTCTGTTGTTGCTTTATTTAAGGAATCGTGACTTTGTGGGTGTGATGAGCAACACTGCTGACTTTGTTCTTCCACACCAGTTTCAACCAAAAAAGACCAAAAATTATTTATCCTTTCATGCTTACTCCTTTGTTAAATTGATGATGCTTGACATCTTTTTGAACTTTACAGCATTAATGTTATTTATAAATCATTACTGTAAACTTTTTTGGTTGGAAGGTGTGAGAGTTTAGTAAGGAATGACGTTTCTCTGCGCCAATGATAACAACGCTGAATGATTATGGTAAAGCTGCTGTCATGTGTCTTTTTTCTGTATTAAAAACATTTATTTTGTGGGTTTTAAGCTTGAAGTACATTTTGCTGAACATCAAGTCCTTTCATCACTTGAGAGGCATGAAAGGACAATGGTTTTAGGATGAAATGTGTGGAATTCACAGTCAAGATTTTTCATTTTTTATTTTTATTTTTTTGTAATCATCAACCAACTACCTACAAACAAAAGTTTGATGAAGTTGATAAAGTTGCTAAAGTTGGGCTGCTCAGTGATTGCAGGGCTTCTGCATGCAAATATAAGTAATTCTTCCTCAGCATAGACAGAGTATCTGCATAGCTTAGCAAGGCAACAATTAACGTTATTAGGGGGTAATTACCGTGACAACAGAGCAGCACTTGAGTAAATTTAATAAATAATGTCATATCTCATGTTTCAGACATGATCATGTGCAATTTTTAATGACTTTTTGTCTAAAATAATCTTTGCAAGTCTGGTTTAGCTGGGGATCAAATTTTGTGTGGTGGTGCTTTAATTACTGAAAGCTGCACATCTTCCTGCACCCCTGAAATACAAGACAGATAGGCTATAGTTTGATAGGGCTATTTGGAGAGAGACTAGTTCACCACAGGGATAAAACATCCAAACACAAGCACCCTGTGCAGTGAGGAACATACAGAACGTACAGAAAGAGAGAAAAAGGAGGAAAGAATGGAGCCATTTCCACTTCAAATAAAAAGCCAATAGCAATCAAAGAGGGTTGCTTCGTGTTCCTTTCTAACACCTAAAATGCAGCCTTGACTTGCCTTGCCTTGCTGGTTGATTTCACAACCATTCACATTCAGAAACATGTGAGTTAAACAACTCACATATTGGTCTCATTAGGAAGAATCCACAAGTGTTGGCCAGGGTGCCTGCACATTTCAGTAAGGTACATTTAAAACTTAGAATAAATGTACAAAATAACTCAAGCAAGTTACTGGAATAATCTTCTAACCTAATTTGCTTTATTAAACTTAGTCATAGTGTAGGAATGTTAGCTACTTTGTCCGGTGAAGTTGGAGTTTTTTTAGCTCCGGTGTTTGACTTCAGTTCTTTTTCATCTGTACCTAAGTTCAATGTTAGAGTAAATAAAGGTGAATTATTTACTAATTGATTTTAGCCAACCAACTTTTTTCATCATAAAGGAATTGATCATAAATAACAGAAGACAATATAATCATTTTCTACCCTGCGATAAACTATAAAAGTCAGTTTTATTGGAGGGAAGACATTTTTAAATAATTTACCAAACACCTAAATGTTTTGCTTAAAATTCCTTACTAAAGGGTGCTTAGTGCCTTACATTACAACTTTTCTCTGGGCAGCTGCCCAAAAAAAATTGTTACAGGAAGTGTGTTTGGGTCAGTAACCCATTTGTCCTTACTGTCCCTATTAGTGTAATCCTTCCATCTACCATTTATATGCCAGGAGCTCCCAGCACATTATCAGAACCAAAGACTTTTGGATGATTGGCGAAACATCCAGTTGCTTTCTGTTTAAGCACTTAAGATTGTCATCATGTCCTTCATAACTGAAAAGCTGGAGCATTTTTTTTTTTTTGGCTGTTTTCAAACAACTAACCAAAGAGTCACAAGTCGCAGTTGAGAGAAGCCAAATCTGTCAAAAAAAAAAAAAAAAAAAGCAATTTATTTAGTGTCAAAAAGGTTGACCAAACTTCCTGTCTCTGCCCGATGCACTCACATAAAGTAGAGATAGAAGAGAGAGATGGTTTTGCTCTTTTTTATGTTTCCTGCTAGAAAAAAATAAAAGCTTGCAAAGAAGGGGATGAAAGGGCAACAGCAATTATTTTAATGCAGCTAAAACTTACTGAGTCCGGGTCGCTGATCGACACTTGCTCTGAAAAGCGCACTTTAGGAGGGTTGGTTCGCAGGCGGGCCTTTTTGGCTGCACTTATGAAGGCAGATTTAGGTGACTAAAAACATAAGGAAAGTGATGGTTACTCTGTGAAGAATTGCTGATTGATGTATGACTTACAAGTGAGTCATGACTTGCACTAAAAAGACATGCATTAAGGAACTGGCAATAAATTGGCTGTAAAGTTGCAGCTGCAAGATTTAAATGCAAACTTTATCCACAAAAAAAAGTTTCCTTATATAAGATTTGTCTAACCTTTAGAATTTTATGCAGACACATCATAGACATAACTCTAGCCTCCAAATAAGATGCTTTATTTTAATGTTTATTTTTTTATCTTTATGCAACAAACAACATAAAATCTTCTGGTGGTTCTTAGCAAGATGAATTGTGAGTTTCTATTGCTTCTGCAGGGAATGATGCATCCACATAAAATTCTTGTTTATTAAAGTCTCATGTGGCTGTTTATGTCCCCACTTGGAATTGTTGTGCAGGGTTACCAGGAAACGAAATTACTCCAGTGTATGGAGCAAGGTCATGAATACTAATGTACGTCCTCACGCTGCACCACTGGAACAGAACACTGCACTTTGTTTAGCCGCACGATTCAAATGGAAAGGGAAAAGAGCTGCGATTGACGAGGACAAGGAGGAATCTTTAGGGAGGAGAGGATGAAAAGGAGAGCACCCCATTGTATTACCTGATGGGGCTGCAGCACAGTGAGAACTATGGTGTCTTTGCAGCGTCTGTTGAGAGACAGCAGAAAGTAGAGGGGGTTAGATAATGCCACACGGAGTGAAGCACTGAAAGAACAGTTTTTATCTGCTGCTTTATTGCTGTTCCTTGGCTGCAAAAGGACTGAGTCATCCACAGGTTTGTTGTTGATGCTGTAAGAAACTGTTTCTTCTTTTGAGTCCATCCTCTTTACCCAAGTCTTTAGTTTTTTGTTCCCATTTGCCATTGTTGCTGGTCCCCTGACTTTAAGACCCACTTCCTCCTCCCGCCCTCCCTCCTGGGACAGTAAAGGATGTTACCTTACAAGGTCTATGACTCTCTCTCGTGGCGCGTCGCTCACCGTCTCTTCGTTTATGGCCAAGATCTGGTCTCCCGGCAGAAGTTTTCCAAAGGAGGGGCCGTCTATTGACAAAAGACATACAGTGAAAATTATAGTCTCATCTGATAAAATCACTCTTCTTGACGTCCGGTATCCCTTTTTTCCAAACATACATGTCGACTAACCGGCAGAGACGGAGCGAACGATGACAGGCCTCTGGCTGCCTGCTATGAAGCCGAAGCCTTGAGTAGGGTGGCGCTTGATGGTAACCTGTCGAGCTGAAGGAGGACTCAGGGTGCCACTGTCCATACCATCGTGGCTCTCCTCTAACATGTCAGTGCTGTGAAGTAAACGCAAATTCAGAAATTCAGAATTTGCAAATTCAGGCTAATTTTTTGACAAATATTGAACACATGGTGTCACTTTGCAATTCCAAACTGGGATATATTTTGTTGGGACATCTTGTGCACATGAAAAAGTGTGGCATTGAGCATTTCTGAGTCAACACCTTCTGAATAACCTTTTACTGCAAATACAGCTGCCGGTCTTTTGGATAATGTAAACACCAGCTTTGTACACCTAGAGACTTCTGGCTCAGCTCAGTCCAACTGTATGGAGGGTGACTGTGAATATATATTTTCACAGACACTTGATGGGATTTAGGTCTGGACTTTGACTACACCATATCTGTATGGATATGCGTTGATCTGAATTATTGCATAGCTCTAGCTACATGTTTAGGGTAGTTATCTTGCAGAATGGTGAACCTCTAATCCAAGTTAAAGTCTTAAGCCTCCAGAAACTTTTGTTACTATATTGGTCTGTACTTATCTTTAGCAAGTTTCCGCAACAGTTTTCTGGATAAAGAAAAAAAATCAACACAACACGATGCGATGCTGCCGCCTCCTCGTTTCATCATGTATTCAGCGTGATGTAGTTTGCAAAATGCAATATACGACTTTTCATGTGGGCCAAAACATTTCATATTGGTTTCAACTACATGTTTGCCACATGCTGGCTGTGCATTGTTCTAGACAAACTGCAAATTGGACTTTATGCTTTTTCTTCAGCACTGATATTTTTGTCCTTCACTTCTTGTGTAGTCTGATTAATAGGTGTCGTATCAACAGATTGGCTGCTTGCAAACGATCTCCACCTTTCACATGTGTTCGTGTGTCCATCCTGGACCTTGGCCATTCCCTGAGAGGAGGGAGCAACATGGGATGGGGTCGTGCTGCGAGGGCTGGTCTCTGTGTCACAATCATTCACCTGTTTAACGGGAAGAAACCAGAAATAAAAACAAGCAGGTGAGACGTCCTGTTTTCTCACTCGCAACCAATCTGCCTCGTAAAGTTTCTTCCACATACAACAAACTGAAGTAAAATAAAAACAGAGTCAAGGATGTTGAAAAATATTTGCCTTGGGTATCTGGCAGCAGAACCCGCAATTATGAGGAACCAGCAGCACACAGAGGATGTAACACATTAAGGGCTCGGAATCTGACAGTTTCTGCCTGCGTGGACCGCACAAACGCTGCGAACCACACATGCTCTTTTACAGATGCCTGCGTGGGTGGCCGTGAAAGCAAGGCTACTAAAAAAGAGTGAGTGTGTGTTTGGGGCAGAGAGAAAAAAAAAGAAATGGGAATCATTGTGTGAGGGAGAGCAAAACCAGATATTTATGCCCATATCCGCGATGATTGCTGACTCAAGATGAGACGCGGATTGTGATGTTAATGGTGCAGATGGGCTGGAATAGAAAGATGCAGACAAAAAGCATGGCTGAACTGCCCGGGATTGTTATGCAGGGGCACATTGTAGAGAGCCAATATCTTGCTGAGTGCCACAGTCAGTGAAAAGGAGAGGGTGAGTCAAAACGGTCAATAGTTTAGATTTATATTCTTCTTGGATGTTGTGCTTGTGCAGGGCTATAGGGGAGCATGGATTATTTACAGTTGCATCATGCATCATTAATTTCTACCTTGTGTCACTGTGTTAGATAACAGTTGTTTCACATCAAGAAATCTACTGCATTAAATACAATTGGTATTTCAAAATTAATCATTTGCATTGGGAAAAGTATTTGCACCCTCAACGATTTTATCCGGTTTTGTTTTCTAATCACACTCACATGTTACCTGCCATTAAATAAAACCTAAATAACCATGACATTTTTTTCAAATAATGATTTTATTTTTCTAAAGAAAAAAATCAGGAAAATCTGGACAAAATAATCCCTCTTTAGAATCGAGAAATCAGTTAAATGGAACATGTCTGACAACAGGAAGAAAGGCATAAAGTCATGCACTGATTAAATGGAATTAAAAATCAGATAAGAAACAAAGTTAACGATGTCTGTCATTGTCAAAAAGGGTTATAAAGTTATTTATGAAGGGGATATACATCATGAATGCTGCAGTGTGTCAAATCCCACCTTTTAACACACGTTAAATGAGGCACACTGCTCAACTCCAGTTTTAGATAGTTCCTTGAGAGCTATTATCCTCAACTGGAGAAAATGTGAACCAGTGACGAACCTTTTCAAAAGTGGCAGGCCCAAATTTCTCCAAGAGCGCATTAACTCGTCATCCAAGATGTAAGAAAAGAGCTCAGAAACACATCTGAAGACGTGCAGGCTTCTCTTGTCTCGGTTAAGGTCATTGCTCATATTTTAACAATAAGAAAGAGTCTTGGCAAAATTAGACCCATGGGATCCTGTAGCTCCAAGACAAAAACACTTCGAACCAAAAAAAGAACAAAAATGTCCATAAAACATCTTGATCTTGATTATCCACAAGACGTTTAGTGAGGCATTCTGTGGACTGACAAAAGAAAATTAAAACTTCTTGTTATGGTATGTTTTTTAAAACTAGCACACAACTTCAGACAAAGGAGCTCATGATGAGAGTGGTGAGGTAGTGGTGTTATTGTCACCCATAACGTTTTGCCAGTTATGGGTCTGTATCACATGCCACAATTGATGAAATCATGAATTTTGCTTTTTGACATAAAATCCTGAGGGACAATGTCTGACAGCCACTTTGTTGTCTGTGGCTCAAGAGCATGTTGGTTTTGCATCAGGACAGTAATGTATTCTTATGCACAGCAAGTTAATCTCTGAATGGCTCAAAAAGCAAAATGAAAGTTTTGGGGTGGCCTAGACAAAGTTCAGCGTTGAATCTCTTTGAGATGCTGTGGCATGACTTTAAAAATGTTGTGCTTTGACAGGAGCAAAAATGATAAATGGGTATTGTAAATGCCGCTGGTCTGGACTGGGCGGGGGGTGTGATTACTTTTTCACATTAAGATAGGTTAGCTGGGATTGATTTTTTCTTGTAATAAACACCAAAAAAAACAAAAAAACGCATTTTTATTGCCTTTGATAGGTTTTGAATGCTACAAAAAAATTAGTTAATGATCTGAAACAGGTGAGGGTGACAAATAAACCCCAGAAGAAATTTGTAAAAAGGGAAATATGTTTTAACCAGTCTGTTTATAAAATATTAATTTCAAAGAATCTTTCAGTATTCAGAGTTTGTGTCTTTTTCACTGGCCTGCTATAGGCATATCAAAGGTGCACAGCGGAGATCAAAGATCCTACTCTTGATTTTTCTGCCTCTAAAAAGGAATTGTGTCGTTTTGATACTTCCAATTTATTCTGGTGGAGCTGATGTTTCCCGTTCATCCTTCCACTCTCTTCTAATGTCATTTTCTTTCCACCATCTGTTACTGGAAGCAAACCCATCCTGTACATCTTCCCTCTGACTGGCGGTCTGTGAGGGACGTGCAATGATTGCAGAGGGTTAAGTCAGAAACACCTTCGGAGCCTGATTTGTAATTTCGGCGATGAGAAGATGACCTTGCAGCGAGTAAGGAACACACAAGAACTAAGATAAAGCTGAAATGGTGTTCTGCCACCAACCTGATTGTTATCCAAAAAGATGTTTCACTCCTCCCCCTTTTCCATCTTCTCCCTGTTTACTGTCCTGGGGCTTTTTGGATGGAACTCAGAGTTGGCAGCTTTAAATTCCTATCACAAGTTTAGTTTCAGCATCCAGAACGAGTGGAGTGGTAGGACCTAACAGATGGGAGGATGATAAAGGCGGCCAACGGCCACCGCAGCTTACATGTCTGCAACGATAAACAGTTACTCAGCAGAGGGAGCAACCTTTCGCTAAATGAAGACACAGGGGAATTCTGTCAAGAAATGATCCCCAAGGACATTGGCAGGCCTTCCGTTGCTATGGCTACAGCTTTACTACGCTCGCTGAAGCTATGGTTGACGGAGGGTTAGTGGGTGGACGGCGATAGGGATGCAGTGGCTGTATGAGAAAGAAAGCTAATCAGACACTCTTTGATTGCTCTGCAGCAACCATGGACAGATGCCTGCATTTCCTCAGGCGCTGGAGGTCAGAGCCTCGCATACCTGCTCTGTTCAGGCGTCAGGGTTTGCAGCAGCTCGCCGCGCCTCAGGGTGTAGAAAACCGACCTTTCCCTTATTAACCCTGTGGGCCTGAACTCAAACACGTTTGTTGTTGACTCCGTAACAAGGGTTGCTGCATTTTCACTCGGCATGTATGTTCCCCAGGGAAATTTTAAATGACTCTCAAGGTCTTTGTATTTGGTATTTTTTAGTGTGAACATTATCCTCACTGTTTTTTTGTATGTATAAATTTGCATGGGTTCATATGCAACTGTGAGGAAATAACTGCTTCACATGAGATTTGCTCTTGAGGACAGATTTGCTTCTTGTTTTATAATCCAATCAAAAGAAAAAAATAAATCTAAATCAATTCCAATCACACATTCATACTATTAAACACTTTTTGTTTAGCTCTATTTAAATCAAAGAATTTCAGTTCAATAAATGTCGTTCCACCTGGGGCTATAACTGAATTATCTTGCCCGCACATCTAATAATGGGATCTTGGCTTTGGACAGACTTGTTTGCTATTAGCAGTGTTCAGTGTACAGGAAGGGGATTATATGGGGTATCTCATATGTATCTCCCTCACATGTGTTCAGGTCCCACAGGAATTTACATTAACTCAATGACCTTCAGCAGGAATTTAAGAAAAATGTATTCTATTATTCAGATGATACATTGAAGTGTTAATGATATGTATATATTTATTCTATTTTATTATATTCATTCTCATTCAGAATGTATATATATCAATGTGTAAATATATATAATAAATATAAATAATGTGTATATTATAATATGAATAAATATATTATATTATTATATCTTAGACCTTCTTTACACCTTTTTCTCACCTTTATTATTATATTATTATTATT
>CAKLNU010000448.1:0-75036 GCA_922788865.1 Poeciliopsis turneri
AGTAGAAGTAAATAATACATGACTATTATATATTATATATATATTATATATATAATATAACATAAAAATGGGGTTTTATGCTAAAGTGAAATATAGTTCTGTGCCTTCTCCTAACTGATAATTTAACTATGTACAACTACAGCGCAATGAAGACACCTGAGTATGGTTTTAATGCCCCTATTAAACGTCACCGTGATTGTTTAGTCTGAAATGATCGCTTCCCACTACTGTCTGTATTTTTGCCAGAGGTTTTGCTTCTCAGGATGGTGTATATCGGGTGGACATTTTGAAAAGACGCGGGTTGATAGCAGCTCACCGCAACTGCGCAGTGTACGTCTCTAAGTTACTATGACAACAGCTTCAGTTACTGGGGTTGGGTTGGGGAGGGGGTTGACGGCTCCTATTGACGTCAATTTAGCTGACCTTAATATTTCCCGTAATATAGTTTTGGTCATTATTATTACACTTATTGTTGAGATATGTGTGATAGGTGTGTCTATCAGACATTTATAGCAATAGGGAATACATCGCGTCCCGTATAAATTGCGTCAATACGGGGCGGAGACAACAACAACCGCCTGTTATTTTAGGCTAGCTTAAGCTAACCTGAATATTTACAACTCTCTTGTTGAAACACTGACATTACTTACCGTCAGTCTTTCACCCACTTTGAAAAGCTTTTCTTCGTCTCTCCAACATCTTTATTCCTCCTCATCTTCCATTTTCTGTTTTGTGCCCCGGAGGTTTTTTTCTGTTTCCACGTCCCAAGAGCCAGTTTCTGCAACCGAGGATCGGACCGCCAGGACCCCCTCCCTCGGCCACAACCCATCTCACATTGCACCCGACCCCTATGGCCCTTCCTACAGGTGGTGAGCCCATTGGAAGAGGGACCCATGTTTCCTCTTCGGGCTGAGCCCGGCCGGGCTCCATGGGTAAAAGCCCGGCCACCAGGCGCTCGTTCCTACCCTCATCTATGGTCATGAGCTTTGGGTAATGACCGAAAGAACGAGATCGCAAATACAAGCGGCCGAAATGAGTTTTCTCCGTAGGGTGGCTGGGCTCTCCCTTAAAGATAGGGTGAGAAGCTCGGTCATCCGGGAGGGACTCAGAGTAGAGCCGCTGCTCCTCCACATCGAGAGGAGCCAGTTGAGGTGGCTCGGGCATCTGATCAGGATGCCTCCTGGACGCCTCCCTGGTGAGGTGTTTCGGGCACGTCCCACCGGGAGGCGACCCCGGGAAGACCCAGGACACGCTGGAGGGACTACGTCTCTCGGCTGGCTTGGGAACGCCTCGGGATTCCCCCGGAGGAGTTGGAGGAAGTGGCTGGGGAAAGGGAAGTCTGGGCCTCCCTTCTTAAGCTGCTACCCCCGTGACCCGACCCCGGATAAGCGGCAGAAGATGGATGGATGGATGAAGGTTTTTTTCTGCCGAGCCATTTTTAGTTCCCTGTCGTCGAGTGCACTGATTCAATTCAAGTTTAAAAGAGCAAAAAATCCCCGCCTCAGCACGTTCGAAAAAGGGGCGCGTGCCCAAGCTAGATGCAGAAGTAGGGGACCGGAGGAGCTAGCGGCTAGGTGAGCTAGCTAGCCGCTAGCCTAATCAGTGCTGTTCCTCTGTTATTGATCATTTCATACATAATTATGTATAAATTGAGATAAAGTGCAATTAGGTCGACAAGCAGAAGCTGTCCACCTACAATTGTCTTCATCAGTGCACACAGGCAAAAAGATGAATTGGAATAGAATTTGAAATTGAGCTTGAATTCTGCTGTTAAAACCAATTTCTGTTAAAAAAAAAAATGTAATAAACAATATCCAAGTAATTGTTTTGTGGAAATGTAGTAGATGGATATGTATTCATACCCCAAGACCATTTGCAGTTGAAGCCAAATTTATTCACACATTTTAATAATCAAGATGCTCTAATCACTGGCTATAGCTATAGCTTTAATTCTTCAGCTGATAATGTAGCGCATCACATTTGCTGTAAGGAGTGTGGGAAGACAATTTTGAATTGAAACTCTGAAAAAGCTCAGTGCCTCTATAAATCAAATATGATGAATTGCTTCCATTAAATATCCCGTGTTGTGTATGTTTCTAAGTCAGATTTTTCATCAACCATCACACGCCGACGGTGTGTAATGGTTGACGGTTTATGTCTGGTTGGCTGATGCTGAGTGCTTGACGTGTTGAAAAATTACACCTCAGTGCAGTATGTCCCCAGCGATGAGATCCTGCGAGGGACGAAGAGATAAATGATGAAAGAAAGTCGACTCACCAACAGTTTAAGTCAAGGTGAAGAAGAGAATATGTCATTTTCAAGCTCTGGACTGAATATTTTTGTTTAAACTGAATAGTTGAGAGACGAACACATTTATGGATGAGTTCAACGAGACCCTTATAACTCTGACTGGATACGTGGAGATGAATAAATACAGATACCTTTATTTTTTTGTGTTTTTTTCAGTGTATGTTTTGATCATCTGCAGCAACGGTACCATTGTGTATTCCTTCATCTGGACCTCACACAAAAGCCTCCACATACCTTTGATAGTACATGTATCTTCGCCCGGTGCTTATTGTTCAACAGCGTCATTTACAAGCTCCCTCTTTACACAGCGGTTGCACAGACTTCTCTCTGGACAAACAGGTCATATCTAGCTCACCTGGTTGCTGTCAATATTTTGTGTTTTATTCCGTAGGTGGATCAGAGTTCTTACTGTTGAAGTATGTCATGCTTTTGATGATATTGTCAGATGCAAACCTCTGAGATATTCAACTAACAGAGGAACCACGGTGAAACGCTCCTAGTTTTATTATTTTTCCCTTCGCTTCATATATTGTTCTTGCAAGCAGCGCTGAGTAATTCTGGGAAATCTAAGATATGTGACCGCAAATTGGAAGCAATATTTTGCAACAACACTATTTACGCACTTCAGTGCATGAGATCAAGGACAGTTACTATAATCGGGGTTGTTATTTTATTCGATGTCGCGGTGCTCCCGATGCTTTTCACAGTTTTTACATATGCAAAGATTTTTATAATGGCTTATCAAAGTAATAAAACATCTAAGAGAAAGGCAGCTAAGACCTGCGTTCCACACCTGTTGGTTTTGATCAGCTTCTCATATCTGTGCGTGTATGATGTAATCTTAGCTCGAGTGGAGTCGGATCTTCCAAAAGCCGCACGCTTCGTGATGATGCTGCAGTTGTTTCTGTATCATCCGCTGCTTAATCCCATAATATACGGGCTCAAAATGAAGGAAATTTCTAAGCATCTGAAGACGTTGTTTTGTTCTACAAAAGTCTAACTCGGCTTTTGTTGAATTGTTTTCACATTCTCGCCAATGCAGTTTGTCTTATATTTGTAACTGGAGAGTAATGCGTGAAGGCAGTGGCTCCCAAAGTGTTTGTTTTGTTGCAACCTGAAGTGTGAAATAAACTTCAGTGGCGTTTGAAAACAAAATATGTGTTTAGGTTTATGTCCCGATGAACAATATCTGTGTTGATTTTTTCGGTTTTCTTTTTTTGGGGGGGATTTTATTGTAATTCATAGGGGGGCCCAAGAAGAAAATATCTGGGAATCACTGCATTAAGGTCTGGAAACAAACCGGCCCATGTGTATCTTATTATTTTTTTCTCTCAGTTTGTGTTTCTTTGTTTACCAGTTTGATTTTCTCTAGGTGGGATATTTGCTGAGTTCACTACTGGATACTTTTCTTATGCTGCGATTGATATCAATTATTACGTTGTATGGTCACAGAGAAAAATAAAGATGAGCCTTACCGCCTGGCTTTTTTTCAGAACATTCAATAAAAGCTAAATTATGACAGCATGACTAGAAATTTGGACGCCAGAGAATTCACCAGTAGGGTTTTCTTTTCCAGACTTTTCCCCCAATCTTGGAAAAGTCTAAAACTGCCTTTCCCTCCCACGCCCCCCCCCAAAAAAACAATTGAAGAGACAGCAGCGCTGAACCACAGGCTCCGTTAGAGCCACTAGAGTGAGGGGCTGACTGTTAGCTGTGGCTCTGTGACACAAACATAAAACTCTCCAGTAAGTAAATACTTAAAGGAAAAGACATGCAAACCTTTTATTTACATTCACTGCTCGGTAGGAAGAAACACATTAACAATCGAGAACAGAAGAGACGGAAAAAACAGAAAGCTGCCTTTATTTCTCACTGTTTTCAATGTAGACCCTTTAAAGTCACAAAATAAAATCTGAATATTTTTCTATATAAGCTTTAAATGTTACATTTAGATGATACTCCCCAGATATTTATTTCTATCTACCTGTTGGTTCTCAGTCACCCAGGACAAAATAAGCGGCTTAAAAATAAAGCAACTTAACAAGTTATAATTTAAATAGCACATAACTTGTATTGGGAGCCATTTCAATAGATCAATGTTTATGAGGAATTTTAGATCAGTGAACAACATTAAGAAGCTACATTTGAATATTAGAAAACTATTGAGAAATAAAACTTACTAAGAAAACACATTTGATGCATTAGTAGTCATTTTGGGCCTGCAGTTCGAATGTGGTTTAAAAACTTTTTAAATCTTATTTTACGTTACATTTCACTGTAACTTTTCCGATCCCTCCAAAATCAGTCTTAAGAAACTTTCCTGTTTATGGTGCCCCCCGATAATGAGATGGGATTTACACTCTTGGGTAACTCTATAAGGGTCATGACCCCCCTGACAAGCCCCATTGCATTTTTATTAATTATAAAAATGTACACTGCTTAATGGAAAATTAAAAAAAACAAACAAACTCAGATATATGGTTTTTGTGCCATGCCAAAAACAGATCCAGTATTGAGGGTTCTGCAGGTCCAGGACTCAACTACGCCCTCTGGTCGCTCCAGAGCAGGGAAAAACTTTACACACACACACACACACACACACACACACACACACGCACGCACACACACACACACACACACACAACACCCCAGATTCCTGACATAATTTCTCCAAAAAAAGGTTGTAGCACTAAGAATCACCTCTCCCACTATTTTATTACATTTATTATTATTATTATTATTGATAAATGATAACTTTAAGATGATTAAAAGACATAATTTTTATATTGCACGTTTTGTAGTCATACCAACCACTGAAAGCACTTTACGCTACTTATGCAAACCCATTCGCATCACGACACCGATAAGCAAATTGGTAGTTGGCTCGATGTGACTGCGTGGGACAGGAACTGTCAACTTCTGGATCGCTGACTTGCTGACGTAGCAAGTCAGCTACGTTTCCCACAGGACTTCCATAAATATTTTCATGTTCGATTCTTAAAAGTGACCTTCAGTTTAAAAAAAAAAAAAAAAAAGGCCAAAGGCGCTTGTAAATAAAATGTGTGATGGTCACGCCTTACTTTCCGTCTTCCCTGAATACCTTGATCTCCTTGACAGTTTTGTTTTAAATTACGATTCATGTTGGTAGCACTGCATGTGCCTTTTGTTATGAAAGAGATTGATACTGGCCTCATCTTACTTCCACATATTTTACTGACCAGCTACATCATTTTTATAAATATAGAAAATTACAAATAATTTAAGAAAACACCATCTAATTTTTAACTTGCATTAAAAAATGTTTTACGTCGTTTGAACTCATTATGTTGACACTTTCGCAGTCAACACCAATCACTACTTCACATGTGGCTGATGTTGGGCTGATGTTGAGTGTCAAACATCGTGACCTACGCCCTTCAGAGCTGCAAGTCCCCAACGTTGAGATCCAGCGAGACATAAAACCAACCCTCCGACCAACCCTTCAGTTTACATCCAGCAAACGACGAGAACGCAACATTCGTTTCACTGCCAACACTCAAGAGTATTGAGACAAACACATTTATGGACGAGCTGAATGGTCAGCCATGTAACTCTGACTGGATACGTAGAGATGAGTAAATACAGATACCTTTATTTTTCTGTTTTGTTCACAGTGTATGTTTTGATCCTCTGCAGCAATGCTACCATTGTGTATCTCATCTGTACTCACAAAAACCTCCACGAGCCGATGGGACAGACGCAATGAGCGCACAGGTCAGCAGGGCCGAGCACGCGCTTATCCAGCTCACGTCCAGACGCCTATCGCCTCCGGTGGGCCGACGCTGCACTTTCTGCGCTTTTTCATGCGTTTATCTCTCATGGCGGCACAGAGTTCTGGCTGATCGCGTCCATGGCTTTCGATCGGTACGTGTCGATATGTAAACCTCTGCGATATCCGGCCATCATGAGGAAAAGTACCGTCAAAGTTCTGCTCGTTCTGGCCTGGTTTGTGCCCGCCTGTCACATTGCACCAGAGGCGATCCTGAGTGCTCGAACTCAGATATGCACCTCAGATTTGAACGGAGGCTGCACAACGCTCGTGGTTCACCCTCCACTGCGAGAAACCGACTCTTCGCATACTGTTTTAGAGTTAACGCCTGCGAGACCTGCACAGTGCTCCCCGGCGCTTTTCTACAGCTTTTTACGTACACAAAGATTTTCATAATGTCTTAGAAAAGTGGAAAGTTATTCAGGAGGAAGGCTGCTGAGACCTGCGTGCCTCATCTGATCGTTTTAATCAGTTTCTCCTATTTGGCTGCGTATGATGTGGCCGTAGCGCGAATGGAGACCGATTTCCCCAAAACTGCACGCCTAATAATGACAATGCAAATATTTCTGCATCACCCGTTATTTAATCCGTCATCTGGTGGTTACTATGACAGCAGATCTCTAAACATTTAAAAACTACATATTAATACAGAGCATAACTGCAAATGTAATTATGTCACATGCGACAGCGTTTGTCCAAAGCCTTAAATTGCTGGTTTAAAATGTATAATAATAACAAAGTTGTGCAATAGATTTTTATAAGAATTCACAGGAAAAATAATGTATTTTTGAAATTCCTTACTGTCTCTGATGTTGATGTATTTTATGTTGGAATTAGAGCAATTGCTTATTTATAGAAAAACACCCTTTGTAAGTATTTATCAGTTCAGTCTTTTAAGATATGTGATGGCAATATATATTTTTTCAAACCATTTGTTGAGGAGTGTGTGAATCTTTCTCAGCTTGGTGTGGAGTTCCTGGTGATCGGTCACATATAAGTGTGTGTGGGACTCGGCTGCAAAGCCTTCGCTTCAGAACTTTAAGCAGTTTGATGGCGAGGGCGGCTGTGGAGTCTGCCTTCATCCTGGGATGTAAATAAGTAACAAAAAAGGAAGCAGAAGGGTTTGTGCATGTCCGGATGAGAGACAAAGTGAGCAAAATAAAAAAAACGACAGTAAAAATAGGACAAACAGCAGAGAGCGAAGGGGAAAGCATACTGGGCCTAAAGGCATTTTCAATGATAGTAGTGTTTTCAGTCAAAACTTGATGAATTAGTTGATGTTAAACATGGTGAACTGAAATGTAGTTCTTGTTGAGGGTGAAAACAGAGGCCGCATCAGATGGCTAGCTGGACGCTCCTTTGCTAAAAGCCAAAAGTTACACTTTGCAGGTGAACAAAGCTGTTTTTAAAGTTAGGTCGCTTCATTTTGTATATTGTTTACTATGTTTTAACCGTGGAATACTGTGGACTGGTTATTAGCATATTTGCAAATCAAAATGTAAAAATGTATCATTGTTTTTGTCTAGCTAGATGATATTGATGATGTGAGAGCCACAGTGATGTCATTGTATTGTGAAAGACTCTAACTAGTGAGGCAGGCCGAGAAGGACTACATCCCTGGAGGGGAAAGCGGTCTAATGAAAAATTTTCCACAGACGCTCACCAGCCTCATTAGCACCAGATTCAGGGTAATGAACTAGACGCGTGCTGTGAACTGGATATTGATGAAGCTGTCTCAGTTGTTCATGTTCTCTGTCTGCTTACTGACTGAAACTCAGAAGAATGTGTGTAGCACAATCATGGATAGCAAAGTGAATGTTACCTACATAACTCTGTCTGGATACGTAGATCTGAACAAGTACAGATATTTTTACTTTTCTGTTATTTTCACAGTGTACATTTTGATCATCTGCAGCAACGTCACCATCTTGTATCTCATCTGGGTTCACAAAAACCTCCATGAGCCGATGTACGTCTTCATCGCAGGCTTGTTGTTTAACTGCCTTCTTTACAGCACCAACATTTACCCAAAGCTCCTGGTCGATTTTTTGTCTGAAGAACCGAAGGTATCGTATTCGGCCTGCCTCTTCCAGTTTTTCATGTTTTATTCCGTGGGAGGCTCAGAGTTCCTCCTGCTGGCAGCCATGGCCTTCGACAGATACGTGGCGATATGTAAACCTCTGAGGTACAGATGTATAATGAAGAGAAGCACCGTCAGTGCGCTCCTGATTCTGGCTTGGTGTTTTCCTGCCTGCCATCTTGCCGTGCTGGCCATCCTGAGTGCCAAAGCTAAGCTGTGCAACTTTAACTTGGACGGGATCATTTGCAACAATAAGATGTACACGGTCCACTGTGTGAGATCCAGAGCGCTGACCGTATTTGGGGTCGTTGCTTTATTCGATTTCGCGATTCTTCCCACCCTCTTCACAGCTTTCACGTACGCAAAGATATTCGCGACGTCTTATCGGAGCTGCAGAGAATCCAGGAAAACGGCCGTGCAGACCTGCGCGCCCCACCTGTTCGTTCTGACCAGCTACTTCTGTGTGATGACGTACGATGTGATCGTGGCTCGGGTGGAGGCGGACTTCTCCAGGACGGCAGGCTTCGTGATGACGATACAAACGTTTCTGTATCACCCTCTGATCAATCCGTTCATGACGTTGCTCTGCTCAGCCAAAGCTTGATGGAAGCAGTTCTTTCTGAAATGATTATATCCGTAAGCCGGACATGTTTTCAAAATAACTCAAGCACTCAATTTCATGTCTCATATTTCATCAAACACAAAGACTGAGAGACATTTTTTCCGTTGTCTGTAAACATCTATATAACTTGCACAAGAGGTTACATTTCAATGTTGAATTTGCTGACTTCATCAAAATATCTTGCATTGTTTGCCTTTTCCTTATTTGAGCTTTTCTAAATCCTGTCATCTGAGTCTGTTAATGTTCTAACTTTTGTTTGATTAAATTTCATCACGGTTTTCCATTCATCTTGTCTTTAAAAGGAAAAACAGCTTGTGACTAGTGGATAAAACAACGCCACTCTAAATATTTGTGCTGTTTATTTAGTTTAGCCTTTCTGGGGATTCGCTGACGTGCTTCACGTCATTGTTGAACCGTTCTCATGATGTTGGCCGGTGTGGTGTTGGACCCAAATGCAGAGAGGCAGAGGCTTGAGTTTGGTGAGTTAATGACGAAAGGAAAGATTAAAAATAAGAGCAAAACATCCAAAAGCATCCAGGCGGGAGACACGAGGGGAACACAGGAAATCACAGAACACTGACAGGAGCAGACATGAGGACCCGGAGGATTGTGGGTGAGCCGGAGGAGCTTAAACGCGAGAAGGCCTGGGCTGATGAGTTGATTGGTTACAGTTGAGGATAGAGAGAGGACATGGCACAGGGGAACAGGAAATAAAAGACACCAAAGAATAAGTTTGACAAAAGAAACATGATAACCTGGAACAGAAAATATCTCAAAACGAGAGAAATCGTAACTATAAACCTCTACAGAAGAACAAAAGTGCAAAAACAAGGCAACTTTAGGAACATTGTCTTTTGTTTATTGAATGTGAACGTATCTTTCCTCATTAAAAGTTAGACAATAAAATGACAAGTTTGTTTTCCCCACAGTGATCTTTTAGCACAGGGTCAAATGTAGCCGTCAGCTCCACTTCTTTCAGAAAGCCTGATGTAATGTGTCTCCTGAGCACCAGGTTTCTTTCCAACAGTGACTGGATGATGCTAATTAAGGGCAGAGCTGAACCAGTGATTCTGATTCTGCCTCCTTCTTGA
Source organism: Poeciliopsis turneri (assembly GCA_922788865.1). Lineage (NCBI taxonomy): Eukaryota > Metazoa > Chordata > Actinopteri > Cyprinodontiformes > Poeciliidae > Poeciliopsis > Poeciliopsis turneri. The sequence goes on from CAKLNU010000448.1 coordinate 9,912, forward strand.
GACTGAAAGGCCCATTTCAGTTTCATCAATAATTTTACCTTTTGAAAGACGGAAAGCAAATTCCTTATATTTTACCATATCATTAGAGTGACCTCCACTATTTTCTCTCTAGTGTCCCAATGTTAGCCCAATCGCGCTGTCCTTTGGTTGACAGTTTTGCTGACTTTTGGGACAATAATTGACAGCAGAAGCAATAGATTGCTTCTTTAGTTCTTGAATAAGTCAGCCGGCTCCACCGGACTTTTTCCCCACTGACCAACTGTCATGATGTCAGTGTGGGCATCATGGCAATGAAAGCTTTGACCTTCATGCCCTTCATGCCATTTGGGGACGGAAAAGCTCTCCTTGCCAGGGAGTGGTCCGTTCATCTCCTGCTCAGTCCTGTCTAGATCTGAGAGGAAAGATGGCCTCTCAGCTGGGTCGGTGCGTGGAGCTGGTGATCCGTGGCATGAATGGGACTTTGATGTGGAAGCTTCTGAGGAAGAGACAAAAGAAAGACATTGATTAATAATGAGGCATTCTCTCAGGCATTGCAAAGCCTGTCGCCTCTGCGGTCCTCTTCTCGTTTCTTCAGAACTAAGGAGGCCGAATGCTCCCCAGTGGATTCTTCTTCTGCCTCCCGAAACCCACTGAAATGTCACCAGCAGTGAAACAGTTCGAATCACAACAGATAACCGTTCAATGTGGCTGATAACTGAAGTCCAATCTGGAATTATAGAGAAAACGCTGCTGGTTTAATGTCACTAACATTAAACCAGCAATTGTTTTGTTGCTCAACGTACCAATGGGTTCATTTTGAATGTGGCTCAGATGTTCTTTTATAACAGGGTCAAATTCTCCCATCACTTTATTTTCTGAACCTCTTTCAGGAATTTGCCATTTGACGGTGAAAACGGCGCTTCTGTGTGTCCCCCAAGTGACAAATTTCTAAACCCTACTATATGATAGCAGTGAGACAGATCAGCGCAGCCCCCCCATCTTATTCTCTCAGCCTCAAAAAGCGCCATCTCAAAATGGCCTCACTCCGCTCTCCACGCGCACAAACCTGGAGGACGCAGCTGTAAATTGCAATATTTGCAATAACACCGTGTGTCTGTTACTGTATGACACAACAGGAAGAACATTGGGGGCCTTCAGAGATTACAGCTGTCAGAGGGGAGGGGAAGATCTTATGAAAAACAATCACTCAGCAGACTCTCACTACAGTTTTGTACATTCTGCTGATCACAACACATTAAAATTCAACTGCAGGTAATGACATGTATTGAGATGGTAAAACTATTATGTTGTAAAACTGTTTAAAACTGAATTTACCTGTCTGTCAGTCGGCTGTAGAAAATATCATGGAGGACCAGATCAACATTACGTACATAACTCTGTCTGGGTATGTAGATCTGAACAAGTACAGGTATTTTTACTTCTTCATTGTACTCGCTGTGTACGTCTTAACAATCTGCAGCAACGCCACCATTTTGTATCTCATCTGGGTTCACAAAAACCTCCATGAGCCGATGTACGTCTTCATCGCAGCTTTGCTGTTTAACGGTCTCCTTTACAGCACCAACCTTTACCCAAAGCTTTTGGTCGACTTTTTATCTGAAATACCGAACATATCATATTCAGCTTGTCTTTTTCAGTTTTTTTTGTTTTACTCTTTTGGTTTTGCAGAGTTCCTCCTGCTGGCAGCCATGGCCTTCGACAGATACGTGGCGATATGTAAACCTCTGAGATACAAAACAATTATGAGAAAAAGTCACGTGAATGTTTTCCTGGTTCTGGCCTGGTTCTTCCCTGCTTGTTATCTTGCAGTGCAAACCATCCTTAGTTCTAAAGCTAAATTATGCACATTTAACTTGGCAGGGATATTTTGCAACAACACTATTTATGCCCTTCATTGTGTGAGATCAGCAACAATCACTGTGGTGGGGATTGTAGCTTTATTACACGTCGTGGTGCTTCCTATGTTCTTCACGACCTTCACGTACGCAAACATATTTAGAATATCTCAGCGCGGCTCTAAGCAATCCAGGAAAACGACAGTGGAGACCTGCGTGCCTCACCTGCTGGTTCTGACCAGCTACTTCTGCCTGATGACGTACGATGTGGTCATAGCCCGAGTGCAGTCCGATTTCCCCCAGATTGCCCGATTCATAATGACGATGCAGATATCTCTGTATCACCCTTTGCTCAACCCGTTCATATACGGTTTCAAGATGAGAGAAATTAACAAACACCTGAGGAGATTGTTCGGCTCAGTAATTTAGTGATTTTATTTTTTATTTTTTCAAATTTTATTGCTTTCTAATCTTTTTACTGCACCTCATTTTCGTCCTCAAAATGGAAACAGCATCATAATTCACATGCAACAAGATTCAATTTCATTGTTTGGATTGGGATGCGACCGATTGTCGCAGCAGGATGGAATCATGTCGTCACATAAGGACAACAACTTTGCTTCCCAACTCCAAGGAATGTTTTGAACGTCCACCGAAAGCAACAGGAAAGCTTGTGGGCTGTGGGAGCCGTTCGTTCGTCCACCTGCCTGAACAGCGTCTCATTTAAAGCCCCATTTACCTTTTTTTTGTAATTACAGAATTTCATTGAGTTCCACTCACGGAACACAGTTTGGTGTTTCCTGATGATTGTGTGTGTGATGCTGCATTATTGAAAACGAATACTATAAGGGAGGATATTTTTGAGAGATTAGTGATGCAAATTTCTGATTATTTGACTGGTTGATAGCCAGTAAAATAAAAAAAAGAAGAAAGTCTGGACTGGACTTTTCTTTCTTAATGGGACATTTCCTCATGGGAAAGTGAGGAAGTGAAGGAAAAACTTGTTTTGGCTTCATTTTTAAAAATCTGTGACTGTGTTGTCTGTGTTTTAGCTGCTGCCTCTGCACATATGTGACCCTTTGGACTTTATACATGCATTTGTTGTACAGTGTGAAAACTTAAACTTAATAAACTGCTTTTAAAACTTTCAAACACTTGGTGGGATTTCAAGCTGGCTTCTCTTTGCCACAAACATTCAAACTTGACTTTGTTACACAGATTTTGACCAAAATGTAGGGAAATAACATCTTAATCATATTCTGTTCATGTAACATGAGTTTTTATTTCAAATTCTGTTCTGGGATTGTATGACTCAGAAGCTGTAAAGACAAACTTGTTTATTTCAACTCATGCTGACATCAACATAATGCTCTCCAAAGTAAAGATCATATTCTGCTCATTTTTACGACCAGCATTCATTTATTTTCAACTTCAGGTTAAAACTCAAGGCCTTGATCGTCTCATCTAAGCTTTGCTATGAAGATGAATTGCCAAAAGTTTGAACCAGAAAGTTGGAAGCAGCAAAAGTAACTCTCCCAAACAACACATGCTCATAAAACTCCTTGATGGTGTCCGATGACGTCATGATGGGCAGCTCTGCTCAGAGCAGAGAAATGGTCTTGGTGCTCTCCAGCCTGCAGAGGGCAGAATTTTAAGAAATAAAACATTCAACAGACTCAGATACGTGTTCAGAGCTTCTGCTGGTCATTTGACTGGAGACAATCACTTGTATTGTGAATTGGACTTTTGCTCAAACTGCATTGCATTTGAATACAATTGAACAGCTTGAATCTGTCTGGAGAATTTCAGTCGGCTGTAGAAAATATCATGGAGGACCAGATCAACATTACGTACATAACTCTGTCTGGGTATGTAGATCTGAACAAGTACAGGTATTTTTACTTCTTCATTGTACTCGCTGTGTACGTCTTAACAATCTGCAGCAACGCCACCATCTTGTATCTCATCTGGGTTCACAAAAACCTCCATGAGCCGATGTACGTCTTCATCGCAGCTTTGCTGTTTAACGGTCTCCTTTACAGCACCAACCTTTACCCAAAGCTTTTGGTCGACTTTTTATCTGAAATACCGAACATATCGTATTCAGCTTGTCTTTTTCAGTTTTTTTTGTTTTACTCTTTCGGCACCTCAGAGTTCCTCCTGCTGGCAGCCATGGCCTTCGACAGATACGTGGCGATATGTAAACCTCTGAGATACAGGAATATAATGAAAAGAAGCACGGTTAGTATTTTCCTGGTTCTGGCCTGGTTCTTCCCTGCTTGTTATCTTGCAGTGCAAACCATCCTTAGTTCTAAAGCTAAATTATGCACATTTAACTTGGAAGGGATATTTTGCAACAACACTATTTATGCCCTTCATTGTGTGAGATCAGCAACAATCACTGTGGTGGGGATTGTAGCTTTATTACACGTCGTGGTGCTTCCTATGTTCTTCACGACCTTCACGTACGCAAACATATTTAGAATATCTCAGCGCGGCTCTAAGCAATCCAGGAAAACGACAGTGGAGACCTGCGTGCCTCACCTGCTGGTTCTGACCAGCTACTTCTGCCTGATGACGTACGATGTGGTCATAGCCCGAGTGCAGTCCGATTTCCCCCAGATTGCCCGATTCATAATGACGATGCAGATATCTCTGTATCACCCTTTGCTCAACCCGTTCATATACGGTTTCAAGATGAGAGAAATTAACAGACATCTGAGGAGATTGTTCGGCTCGGCCAAAAAAGTGCAAGCAGTAATACGGTGATTTTATTTTGTTGCTGCTCTCAAGTCCGTTTCCTGTACCTCATTTGGTTTCCAAAGCATCACGATGACGTAAATTTGCTATTTGACTGCAAGCAATCAAAATTGTGTTACTGCACTTACGACAACATGAGAAAAATGATTTCATCGTTACTCCAGGTCAAGACATATTGGGTATCCACCTACCCCTGAAAATTCTTTTTATGCTATATTTTTAAGTTATCCCTGACATGTGTGAAATTATGTGCATGTACTGCTTGCTTCCTCCACTCTTCATTGTTGAGATTCTGCTTGGCTTCTTTAGGGTTTATAGTTGTACTGAGTAGTTCAGAGTCTCAAGGAAACAACAGCATGGGCATAAAATTTTGTTTAAACGTTGACTGGATAAACTGCTTTCGTATTTAAAGTATGCGTTTGGAACTTTCAAACACTTGCTGTGTTTTCAAGATGGCTTCTCTTTGGTGGTGGAAACACTCACTTTGTTCCACAGATCTCATTCTGACCAAAATCTGGAGAAAAATAGTCTCAATCCTTCCATTCTTATCAAGTCTTTTATTTTGAAGACTCTACTCCTGGGATTGTGGAAATACACTTGACTGTGAAACTGTTGTGCAAACTGTTTATTCAGGTTAATGCTGACATTGTAATCTGCTCATTTAGAACCAGCGTTCATTCATTATCAGCCTGCTTCATGTTAAGCCTCTTTCAAGAGAATATGGCCGTCTGGCGTTGCTGTCAATCAATGAGAAGCAGGTTTCTGTGAAGCAGCTCAAAATGGTTCTGAGACTAATCTGTGTAAGGATCCAAACATGAAATAATTACGACTTTACTTTCCATTGACTGAAGGTTTGCAAACAGTATGACCAGGATATGCAGGTAACAAAGATCACTGCTGTGATTTATCCTATATCTCTAACTCTAACCCTAGAGTTCGGTATACAGGATGAAGACCAGGATTACTTGCTCATTTGCTGGAGCAATTTGACCTTTGTTGTGAGAGTTGTAGTATTGTTTGCTTTGGCGAGTATACCGAGTTTGCCGGATGGCCACTGCCACTAAACATGATCAAAAACTCAAGGTTTTGATAACTTTTAATCCCCCATTCATTGACTGAAGGAAGATGTAGCCGATAAATCAAAATCCAAAGGAGGAGTTTGTTAAAGTTTGAGGTGTGTAAATGTGAAAAATGGGCCAAACTTGCACTTTGACCCAAAATGGCTATATTTCACAACAAGCCTCCAAGAAATTTTTCAGTTTGCTCCACATGGCCACGACCACTTTTGATTCCATTAAATGCATTTAATTTTCACATGGAGGACAATTTTGTGCAGTTTGTTGAGTTTTTGAGCGTGTTTAAGCCGCAAAATTTTACATTTTCAGGAAGAAAAGAACAATTAATCCTAATATTGCAACAGTGGATTTTCACAAAATCACTGATTTGTGTGGACACATGAAATTAAATTCATTGAACCGTTTTTGAGTATTGACAAACGGTTCCCTTCTTCAAACCCAATTGGCTGAAAGATTATTGGAAAGAAACAAGGTCAAAGTTTCTTGAACATTTTTCACAAGTTCCAGGTGGAGTCATTTCAGGTTGTCCAATCAATACTGAAAGTTTATTTATGTCTACTTTTAGGTGTACAGGATGAAATATCTGATTTGAGGTGACTACTAGAACTCCATTTTCTCTGTTTTTTTTTTTTTTTTTTAAATACGTTGTACATTGTTTTTATTCTTGGTTATTTTTTGAGAGATGCACATGGGGATAGCCACAGTTACTCATATTTTTAGCACAATTTATTAACAATATTAATTTTATTATAATTGGTGGCTAATTTCTTATGTACCTTGAAAATGTACAATTTAGCCACTGCTTTGTGACAGCGAGTTTGTCTTCTTTGTCTCACTTTGTATTGAATGCAGTCTTTACTGTGACACTGCATCGGTTAATGCAATGGTCTTCAGAGATTTACACCCTCCGAAAGGGAAGAGGGAGGATCTAATAAAAGAAGCGTTCAGCAGACTCAGACTACAATACCGTGACCTCAGCTGGTCATAACACAGCAAGTTTGATAGCAGGTAATGACGCATGTCACGTTGGAGGTGAATTTGTCTGTCTGAATTGTTGTAGTCGGCTGTAAAAATATATGCATGTATATATTCATTTATATTATGGAGGACAAGATCAACATTACGTACATAACTCTGTCTGGGTATGTAGATCTGAACAAGTACAGGTATTTTTACTTCTTCATTGTACTCGCTGTGTACGTCTTAACAATCTGCAGCAACGCCACCATTTTGTATCTCATCTGGGTTCACAAAAACCTCCATGAGCCGATGTACGTCTTCATCGCAGCTTTGCTGTTTAACGGTCTCCTTTACAGCACCAACCTTTACCCAAAGCTTTTGGTCGACTTTTTGTCTGAAATACCGAACATATCGTATTCAGCTTGTCTTTTTCAGTTTTTCATGTTTTACTCTTTCGGCGGCTCTGAGTTCCTCCTGCTGGCAGCCATGGCCTTCGACAGATACGTGGCGATATGTAAACCTCTGAGATACAGATGTATAATGAGGAGAAGCACCGTCAGTGCGTTCCTGATCACGGCGTGGTTTGTGGCTGTTTTTTATCCCATAGTGCTGGCAATGCTGAGCTATCAAGCTAAATTATGCACATTTAATTTGGCCGGGATATTTTGCAACAACTCTATTTATGCCCTTCAGTGTGTGAGATCAGCAACCCTCACTGTGTTTGGGATTGTCGCTTTTTCAAATGTCGTGGTGCTTCCTATGTTCTTCACGACCTTCACGTACGCAAACATATTTAGAATATCTCAGCGTGGCTATAAGCAATCCAGGAAAACGACAGTGGAGACCTGCGTGCCTCACCTGCTGGTTCTGACCAGCTACTTCTGCCTGATGACGTACGATGTGGTCATAGCCCGAGTGCGGTCCGATTTCCCCCAGATTGCCCGATTCATAATGACGATGCAGATATCTCTGTATCACCCTTTGCTCAACCCGTTCATATACGGTTTCAAGATGAGAGAAATTAACAAACAACTGAAGAAGCTCTTCTTCATCGCCGCCAAAAAAACAAGCCCACAGTGATCTGGTAACACGTTTGCCCAGTTCAAAATGTAATGATGTTCATTTCGATGTGTCTTGGATTCATTGAAGCTGCATTTACTGTCAGTGATTAAATAATCAAAATTTAATGGAATGAACAAATTGTTTCTGTGGTCAAGATAGTTTTCAACACAGCAGCTAACAGAGTAAATGTTTGGGGTTTTTTTTTGGTTGTTGTTGTTTTTTGTTTTTGCTGTATACTTTTTTTTTCTTCTGCACATTAAGGTGAAGACTTTTTTTGGTCTTTATTCAAGTTACAATAAAGGCCAGTTTACTAACGTTTCTTCCAAATCAGTTTCTTTCATTATAAAACTAATGAAACTTCAACCAGAACCTGCAGTTCATCAGTGTATCTGGTGAAATTGGTCGGTTTGTTCTTCGCTCAGTGAAGTTGCACATGGTGGGTAGAGCGTCCAGAAATCTTACTGAAGTAATCGATGCGTCGTAATAAAATGACTCAACAATCTTAATCGGCCTGCAGCACAACGAAATTTGTTTCAGCCAGAATGACAAAGACAAACAGCGGAACAGCCGGGTGCCTGAGGCGCTGCCGTTTCATCAGATGAGAAAAGACAACATCAGGGTGGACTGAGGATGTAAACGTAAAAAGGACAGTAAAAGAGTAAAAACACTCCTCAAAGTACATTTTGTCCAAAAAGAACAAATTATGATAATTATTGAGAAAAACAATGTGGTTACAATCTGAGTGAAGCAGAACTCCAAAGCCTCCTGGAGGCTCTCGGGCCTGCAGGCCCCGACCTGTTGTCATGTGAACGCTTTAATGAAATCCACAGAGGGGGACAAAGTCGGATAAAAACTCCTTCACTCGCTCCGACTCGCTCCTTCAGGTGAGCCCGCCCAAGTTCCCTTCCACGTTCGCGTCAGCTGTTTTTAACAAATTGCTGTTTTGTACTTTGAAATTCAGCTGTTATGGACGCCGTGGCCGGTGAGCTAAACGCCACGCGCATCACCTTCGGCGGGCACGTGCAGCTGCAGCGGTTCAGGTTTCTGTACTTCGCCGTCATGCTCGTCGTGTTCGTCCTGATAATCGGCAGCAACTCCGCCATCTTGAGCCTCATCTGGCTCCAGAAGAGCCTCCACGAGCCCATGTATGTCTTCATCGCGGCCTTGCTCTTCAACTCGCTGCTCTTCAGCGCCACCGTCTACCCGAAGCTCCTGGTGGACTTCCTGTCTGACGAGCAGACCACCTCTCTGACTCTGTGCAGTCTGCAGAGCTTCACCTACTACTCCCTGTGCGGCGCCGAGTTCCTGCTGCTGTCGGCCATGGCTTACGACAGGTACGTGTCCATATGCAGGCCGCTGCAGTACGAGGCCACCATGAGGAGGAGCACGGTGGCCGCCCTGCTGGCTCTCGCCTGGCTCCTGCCCGCCTGCCAGCTCGTGCCGTCGCTTTTCATCAGCAGCGGCTACAAGCTGTGCCGCTCGACCCTGAGCGGGATTTTCTGCAACAACGCCATCTCCCAGCTGTTCTGCATGGACTCCAGGGCATCGTACGTCGCGTACGGCGCGTTCATCGCGCTGAACACCATCGTTTTGCCCATGGCTTTCATCCTGTTCACCTACGCGAAGATCCTGGTCGTGTCCTTAAGAGGCTCCGGCAGAATGAGGAGGAAGGCGGCGAGGACGTGTTCCCCTCACCTGCTGGTCCTGACCAGCTTCTCCTGCCTGTGTTCGTACGATGTCGTCGTGGCCCGGCTGGAGGTCGACCTGGACAGGACGGCGCGCTTCGTCATGACCTTGCAGGCGGTGCTGTACCATCCCCTCTTCAACCCCATCGTCTACGGCTGGAAGGTGGAGAAAATCCACAGACGCCTCAGAATGCTTTTCTGTGGCGACAAACGCAAAGTGAACGTCTGAGGGAACGTCTTCATCTGTGTTAGACTTTCACGATGCTTTACAGCTCTAATGATTGAAATGTGATGCTTTTCCTTTAAGTTAACCTTCAGTGTAATCACTACATTGACTGTTGTGCTTATTAAATTGGAGAATACAGCAGAAACAGATACTCTGCATCTATAATAATGTACTGATTACAATGGCTGCCAAAGATGGGGACTTATTATTATTATTGTTTTCTTTATTTATTTTCAGTTTCAGTAGTTTCTGACTCATGATTTGGACAAGAAACCCCTAGATCATGTATGTTTTGCTAAAAAAAAAAAAAAAAGTGTATATTTTGAGTCCATTGTGTATTTTGAATTCATTCTTTTTAATAAAGTCAGTCGGTGATGAAGAGGTGCCATCATTTCAGCTGAAGTCCACAGAACATCCAGATCAAGTCACAATTATGAAATGCACAATAATCAGATAGCAGCAATAAAGACTGTCTAAAACTCTGTTATCTCAGATGAAATCACGGCATTTGCTTAATAAATCAGATCATTTGTCCATTTAAACCTTTTGACATGTTTGATGACCTTCAACCAGGAGTCAAACATTATTTTCCTTAAGCCCACATTTGTGTTAAGATTGTCTTCTTTTTTCCTCCATTGGTCTGATGTTAAGTTTAAATGTCACGTTTTTATGAAAGTTGCACTAAGTAACTATTTTTTCTTTTTTACATATTTGTTGATGACTATGAGAAATATAATTTGTGACAAAAATTAAGCTCCTCTAGAAGCAACCAATCACTTTTTTTCTTTCGGCTCTAGTGGACTTCATTTGAAAGGAGGCAGGGTAATGAGAGAGGGGGAAGACATGCGGCATATGTTGCCAGGCCGGGAATCAAACCTGGAACCACCGCCACGAGGACTAAAGCCTCAATACGTGGCTTTGCTCCTGCGCCACCACAGCACCCCCCCAATCACTTATTTTATTTACCTTTTCACTGTTTGTGTACATATTCTAAGGAAAAGGAGGTGAATTGTATGTATTTCTTAATCTGAACACGGTGATTCTTTTGGGTTTGTGCTTCTTCCTAAGAAGAAGGTCCTGACACAACACTCGTTGACTAAAATAATCAAAATACATACTATCTAAGGATTCATCTCCATGGCAACCATTCAGAAAAGGCCTGGGGGTTGCTGAAGGTGTGTCTTCTCATCTTTTCCAGTTGCAGCCACTGAGTTTCTGGCTCTACAGCAGCTCTCCCCCATTCAGCTCCTTCAGACTAGCCAGCAGCAGTTAGCAAACATCTAGTGGAACTGAGCATCAGAGCTCAGGAGCTACTTCTCAGAACGACGCTGGTAAAAACCTTGTTAAAGGGATAATAGAGGAGCCATGTTGTGCTGACTTCCTGAAGAAAGAGCAGGAGCTTCTTAAAGAGGCAGAGGCCCAATTTCAAGGCATTAAATTAGGAAGTAAGTTTTCTTTATATATAGAGCATTTTTATAACACCTGAAGTTAGTATAGTTCCTATAAAATGATTCTATATGGCTGGAAAACACGTAACACTTTTAATGTAGTTTCTGACATACGAGAAACAAATAGTGATGAAATTTTCACGCCCAAGTTCTTAGGCCTTAATGAACCTGAGTTCCTCTCAGATGTAAACACGTTAATGAGGTCCATGGAGAGAAAAGCAGCTGGATAAAAACTTTGCCTGGACTCGGACAGCTCACTTTGAGGCGAGCGCAACCCGAACCGCCACGTCGTAACATCCACTAACAGGAACTGCATTCCTGTGAGGCGGCGCCTTTTGGGTTCCTGTCATTGCTTTGTTGAAACGTTTATAATGGATCGATTGAACGATGAACCGAACGCAACGTATATAACTTTTGGAGGTCACGTTGAATTGCAGAAATACCGCTTTCTGTACTTTGTGATGGCGTCCAGCGTGTACGTCCTCATACTCTGCAGCAACTCCACCATCCTGTGTCTCATCTGGACCCGGAAGAGCCTCCACCAGCCCATGTACGTCTTCATCGCGGCTCTGCTCTGCAACTCGCTCCTCCTCAGCACCAACGTCTACCCGAAGCTTCTCGTCGACCTCTTATCCGACGTGCCGACTACATCCTATTTGGCGTGCAGAATTCAGGCCTTGATTTATTACTCTCTGTGCGGTTCTGAGTTCCTCCTTTTGGCAGCCATGGCTTATGACCGCTACGTCGCCATCTGCAAACCGCTGCAATATCAAACCGTCATGAGGAGCAGGACGGTGACGGCTCTGCTGGTTCTCGCGTGGCTCCTGCCGTCCTGCCAACTCGTGCCGTCGCTTATTCTAGGCAACGGTTTCGAACTCTGTAGATACACGCTGAATGGGATTTTCTGCAACAACGCCGTTACCAAGCTTTCCTGCATGACCTCGGCAGGGCCCTACGTGATATATGGCGTGATCATTCTAGTTAATACTATATTTGTCCCCTTGGCGTTCGTCCTTTTCACCTACTGTAAAATACTCGTCACGTCCCACAGAAGGGGCCTGGACGTCAGGAAGCGAGCCGTGCAGACCTGCGCGCCGCACCTGCTGGTTCTCGTTAGCTTTTCATGTCTGTGTTCGTACGACGTCATCATAGCCCGACTGGACATCGACCTGCCCAAAGCGGCGCGCTCGATCATGACTTTGCAGGTGGTTTTGTATCAGCCCCTGTTTAACCCAATAATCTACGGCCTGAAGATGAAGGAAATCCACAAACACCTCAGGAGGCTTTTCGGCAGAGGCAGAGTCTGCGTTTGTGTTGCACTGATCGATAACTGACGGTTCGGTTCAGGTTATGATGTAAATAAATATCACAGACGTCTGAAAATAGATGACAGACCTGGATCTTGTCTTACCAGTGTAATGACAAAATTATTGTTAAACTGATTCATACATTTTGTTAGTGTAATAAGGCTTATAAGAGTCAAAATTAAACTAGGTCTTGTCATATTCTTTCAATGTAAATCATTAATATATCTTATATTTGTTTGTATTCTTATAGTAAGAATTAATTCATAATATTCATTTCAATTCGTTTTGCATTTTGTTCCGCAGTGTTCCATGCTACATAGTTAAGGCAGTGTGACATTTCAGTTTTCATATGTTCCTTTGTTACGTGAAAACATCTAATGGGAACGTTTATCGTTTGTCTAAAGCCTTAAAAAAGTTTTCTCTCCTTTTTTAAGGCTTTATGTAAAACGATCTCTGCGGATCTTTGTACATTCATGATCACCACCTGTTTAAAGTTGCTTTTGAGCCACAATAAATGGAACGTTGACCAACATATTTGACGCGTGTTGAGGATTTTTTGAAGACGGCTCTCGGAAAAACGTACCACTTGTCGCTAGTTTCTTAATTAGTAACGACGGTTTGTTGTTTGCTTTGCTGCTGAAAGGTGCTACACAAATAAACCTGATTGATTGACTAACTTGCATGCACTGTGACCTCTGGTTAAACCAATATACTTCCTGTTGGCAGATGTTATTAACTGGAGTCACACATTCACATTTATTCATAGGTAATTGGCAAGTTAAAGAAATTTTAGCAAAATGGACAGATCTCAAATTATATTCAACCCACTACAAGCTGCAATGATGCGGCAAAATCAATGTCACCAACGTCGCCGTTCAGGGGTCATAATGTTATACCTGAACAACAGTTAATGTACCGTGTTATGTGCTTTTTTCAGAAACACTTAGATCTTCCAGTTAGTCAACAAAAACATGCTACTTTAAATAACATTTCTGTCAGACATCAACATTTTAAAGCTGTTGAATGTTTTCAAGTTATATCTTGTCCCATATCAAAGAAATTGAGAACAGATTGTAACGACGGTTTGTTGTTTTTATGACCTTTTTATTTTTGTGCTTTTATGCTGCCTTGCTGCTGAAAGGTGCTACACAAATAAACCTGATTGATTGACTAACTTGCATGCACTGTGACCTCTGGTTAAACCAATATATTATTTATAAAATAAAAATAAAAATATACCACAACTGTTGATTTCAAAAAATATTATTTCATAATAAGCTGATCATTTACAATTTGTAAGGTAAAATAAAAACATACCACATCTGATTGATTTCAACGCAGACACATAAATATCACAAAGTGGATTTTATGTGAAAAGGAAAATGTGGAAATCATTGCAATTCTCTAGAGTCTTGAATAACCAATGGCTGGATATTGTTGGACGATAAAGGGGCAGTGTTTAGTAAAATTGACTTTTCACTACATTATAAAGTTATTACCTCATCAAAACCATATCTAGATTGTTGCCTTGATTCTTTCATGCATGTTTTAGAAATCCTTTCATCTCCCATGGCAACCATTCAGCTATGCAAAATGCCTGGGTGGACTTAGCCCCGCCTTTGAGGACCAGGCTCCTCCTCTGAGATGCAGTTTCCAAGCTTCACAGAAGACAGAGTCCTTTGCTGCCACTCCTCTACTCAGTTCCTACAGACTAGCCAGCAGTAATTAGCAACCACCTGCCGGGACTGCGCATCTGCTGAGCTACTTCTGAGCCACATAGGATTAAAAGAGGAGCCATGTTATGACGACTTCCTCAAAACAAAGTGTTGGAAAGAGCAGGAGTTTTCTTTAAGAGACAGAGGCCCGATTTTAAGGCATTTTGAGTCATATTTGATTTAAAATGCCCTAATTCTCTAGAATTAAGGAATTTTTATAACCATCTGTGGTAGTGCTCTAAGATTTTTATAACCACCTTTGGTAGTGCTATAAGATAGCACTAAGTGACTGTAAGACATATAACACTGCCAATTTATTGTTACTTGTTGTTGGAGACCCCTACAGGGTTAATGTGGAACTGTGCAAGCTGCTCCTGATGCTCCCTGCTGAGACACCAAGAGTGTGGGTGGTGGTGATGATGATGATGATGATGGTGATGATGATGATGATGGAAACACTAATAAAAACAGTTAATCTCCGACGGACATCTCAGTCAGAGTGACTCCAGCCTTGTCTTTGTTCACTGTGTGTTTCTTTTTTCTCTTGCTTGTGTTCGAAACTTAGAATGGAACCAAAGACTAATACGACATATGTAATTCTCGGAGGCTTTATAGAAGTGCAAAGGTACAGATACCTTTACTTTATGATCATGCTGACCGCATATGTTGTAATAATTAGCTTTAACGTCTCCATCATTTGCCTCATTATTGTCCACAAAAGCCTCCACCAGCCCATGTACGTCTTTATTGCTGCTCTGTTAATCAACTCCATTCTTTTCAGCACCAACATTTACCCCAAGCTCTTCACAGACCTCTGCTGGTTTTAGCTTGGCATGTGCCCGCTTGCCATGTATCCGTCTCCGTCATCCTGAGCTCCGGCAAAAGGCTCTGCAGTTATTCTCTCAGTGGGATTTTCTGCAACAATGCTGCCCACGGTCTCTACTGCGTCGACTCCGCGGCGCTGTCCGTCTACGGCCTGGTCGTGCTGTTCAACGTCGCTTTTTTCCCCATGCTTTTCATACTCTCCACGTACGCGAGGATAGTGATGGTGGCCTGTCGGAGCGGGAGGGCGGTCAGGAGGAAAGCCGCACAGACCTGTCTGCCTCACCTGCTGGTTCTGATGAACTACTCCGTCCTGCTGACGTACGACGTGGTCATCGTCAAACTGGACTCGGACGTCCCGAAGGTCCTCACATCGAGAGGAGCCAGTTGAGGTGGCTCGGGCATCTGGTCAGGATGCCTCCTGGACGCCTCCCTGGTGAGGTGTTTCGGGCACGTCCCACCGGGAGGAGGCCCCGGGGAAGACCCAGGACACGCTGGAGGGACTATGTCTCTCGGCTGGCTTGGGAACGCCTCGGGATTCCCCCGGAGGAGTTTGAGGAAGTGGCTGGGGAAAGGGAAGTCTGGGCCTCCCTTCTTAAGCTGCTACCCCCGCGACCCGACCCCGGATAAGCGGCAGAAGATGGATGGATGGATGGATGGATGGATGGATGGATGGATGATGGATGGATGGATGGATGGATGGATGGATGGATGGATGGAGTTGTTTTCATGGTTTCTCCATCGTGTCCCTCTCTTCCAGCTCCCCTGCTGCGCAGACATGGAGAACAGCAGCAGCTCTCATTTTCACCTCGCTCTTTTCCCGGCCCTGGGCAGCGAGCGATATCTTTACTTCAGCCTGTGTCTCCTCGTCTACGTCATCATCAACTGCGCCAACGTCGTCATCATCGTCACGGTGAGCGTGGAGCGCTCCCTCCACGCGCCCATGTACGTTTTTCGTCTGCTGCCTGTGCTTCAACTCCCTGCGCGGCTCCGCCGGCTTCTTCCCCCGGTTCCTGTCCGACCTCCTGTCCGACGCCCACGTCATATCCCGCTCCGCGTGCTTCGCCCAGGTGTTCGTGTTGTACATGTACGCCACGTGCGAAATGGTCGTCCTCGGCGTCATGGCCTACGACAGGTTCGTGGCCATTTGCCAGCCTCTGCTCTATCGCAGCAAAATGACGTTCCGGACGGCGCTGGGCCTCGTGGTTCTGGCCGAGCTCTACCCGGCCTTGGTGTGCGGCTGCTGCCTGTCCCTCACCGCCCGCCTGCCGCTGTGCGGCTTCGAGCTGCGGAGGTTTTTTCTGTACCAACTGGCCTCTGGTTCAGCTGTCCTGCGTGGACACCCGCGTCAACAACGTAGCGGGTCTAATAGCGATGGTGGGGACCATTTTCTTGCCCCTGCTGTTTGTGCTGTACTCCTAGCTGCGCATCCTGCTGGTGTGCAGGAGGAGCTCGCGCGAGCAGCGGGGCAACGCGCTGCAGACCTGCCTGCCCCACGTCGTCACGTGCGTCAACTACTCTGTTTGTTTCGTCGGGGAGCTCCTGCTGAACCGCATGAGAGACAGCGAAATCAACCCGTTCGTCATCGTTGTCCTGTCGCTGGAGTTTCTGATCATCCCGCCCATCGCCAACCCTCTGGTCTACGGGCTGAAGCTGCCGCAGATCAGGACGGTGGTGCTCAGATATGTTTACCCCGCTCTTCAGAGGTCCAACAGGTAGACAGGCCGAGTGAGAGGACACCGTCACCTTCCCGAAAATAACCAACTGAGCCTTTTACTTCTTTTTGTCAAAAATGATTTTCTTTTCATTTGGGAAAAACCAAATGGTCTTTATTTTTATTTTTCACCCGCCAAAATCACTTTTGACAAAACAAAACGATAAACAACAACAACAAAACAAAACAAAGAAAAAACACTTAGATCATTATTTTAGCAATGTGACAATACATAAAAGTAGGAATTTATAAGGCGTAAGCTGATTTTTATCGCCTTTGTTTGAGCATGCCCAGTGCTGTTGCTGTTCCATGCTAACGGCGAACTTTCTGTCTACTACTGTAACACAAGCATTATCAAACAAATGCAAATGTGTACCATAAAAGACGAGTATGCACTTACTCAATGACACATGTTTATTTGCTCATTGTTTTTTTTGTTTCCGGTACAAGCTCAGCTCAGCTCTTATCCACCTTATTCCTGGGAGGCTTACTGGGGAAACGGCTATGGATCTTACTTCAGGCGCCCACCGGAAGTAGCAGTATTTCATTGTAATTTGTATGTTTTATGGGTTGTTTTTTTCTAGTCTTCATGGTATAGGTAGCATCTTTCTTTTTGGTTCTAATACAATATTTAGTAAAGCTTGTTTACTGACACGCTGTTTTACAGTCACTTGGTCTCCACTGCCATAAAAAGCTATTTCCACCAATCATACATAAAAATATGACCACTGACAGGTGACATGCTCAGGACTGACTGCCTCATCATCATGGCAGCTGTTGGCTTGTGGGAAATAATTTAGGCAGCACGACTTCACTGTTGACGTGTCGGAAGCAGACGAAGCATGAAGATTTGATTGACTTTATCAAGAAACAAATTGGGACAGTTCTTGACGGCACGGATCGGACCAACTCACAAGCTTGCAGCAGCTCAGGAATAACATTAACAAGCCCTTTAATGCCTGTTTCACAGTAATGGATATCTAATTAATTCTAAAAAGTGCGCCTATCTTTGTTGATCACTTTACTTTTCATTATTTATTGATTTTACAGCTGCTTTTAATCTAGTTTCACTCGTTGGTGAGGAAGACATGAAGCATCAGTTTCCCCTAACATGTAGCTTATGCCGCCATCTGCTGGTGTCTGTGCATCATTACAGAAAAATAAATACTTTTGCTAAGCTGGTATTCTGTAGACAGGCACTTGACAAACTGAAGTGCCTGAAAATATAAAATGAAAATGTCAACAAACAAAAACAACAACAACAACAACATTTCTGGAGTCTCCATTGGAATCTACTGGTGATGTTAACCAGCTTGACTGGGTGTGTCATTTCATAGCAACACCTGAGTCAAGTGTTATTCTCAGTGTAATAGGATTTTCACCACAACCACAGTATTCAAAGGTGTCATGATCATTAGGTGCTTGTGTTTTGTGCTTTCTGTTCCAGTTTCCTCCTGACTTGGCATCGTGATTGTTCTTCAATGGCTGTGTTTCCATTTGACACTGAAACAGAAATTCTGAAAGTGAATTTGGTTAGTGGACTTCTAAATTCTAAAAAATTTCTAAAAAAGAAAACCGAGGTTTTTCCATAACTACTTTTTGCGCTACAGTGGTTTTTCAATGACCAAAATTTGAGCATTTCACAAAACTGCAAAGCAACAGCTTCCTTTTTTCGCATCGCACGAATCTAATGATCGACCACCGAACGTCGCTAATGGCGGAAAAGATGAAGAAGTGTCACGAGGAAGTGTGCCACTCGTGACATGACAACATTTCTTGTCTAACAGAAACAGAAATTGCGAAATTGTGTTTTTTTCAACATTAGTGGAATACTGACAATTCTTTTTTTTTTTTTTTTTGCAAAGATTTCTTATGGAAGCCCGGTTAATGCTCCCCTCATTTGCATCCTGAGGCCACCCTCAGTTATTACACTGTTATTACACATATAATCAGCTGAAAGTGTTCATCTTTATTTAAAGATGTATTCACTGACCACATTGAGTTCCTGCCTGCAGTTTGGTTCAACCCCACTGCTGAAATTGTTGTGGTATCTGAGTTCAGAGACCACAACCCAAAAGATCACTTAGTTCTGAGTAACCAAAATAAAAAGAAAGATAAATAAGAGACAACTCTGACACAAAGGAAACAGATGAGCATAAGAAGGAACAAATATTTCAGCCTGGCTGGAGTTGATCTGTCAGAACACAAAGTGGGGAAATCCTTAAGATTTTCCAGCTGGAAAGCTTTCAAAACCCTTTGATTCTCAGAACTAAATCCATTAAGCTAAAACATGTTTCAGCCAATCAGATGCTGTGGATGATATTTTACAAGATTTGTTTCCGCAGTGTGGCAAAGCACAGATGTTGCAAACCCTAATCTCTAGGCGTAGTAATGAATTAGTCAGCAATGGTGCAAATGATGTTTGCTATCAGGTAGTTACATCGTTAGCAGGCCAGTAGCCATGACAACTGACTATTTTTTTGCCGTCAGTGTTCGACTCTTAAACCGGTGAAATCAAATTATGTTGACAGAAACAGGACAATGACTCTGCATCTTTTTTGATCTTTGCATCATACATCACTAGCACTTCTGCCAGAACAGGAACCAGCCGCACAGGAAGGGCTAGCCTGCTAATTTCTGGTTAGCAGCTCCAAAACAAGCCAAGATGAGATAGTCGGGATAATGACAGGTTTAGCTGAGAAGTCCGAGGATTATCACTTTGATTACAATTCAGCTTCAGTGAAACACGTCTGACTCCAAATGTTAGCCTCTGGATGTGAAAAGCTGGTAGAGATGTAAGGAGATAAATACTTTACTTCCTAATTTATTACCTTGAAATTGGGCCTCTGTCTCTTTAAAAACTCCTGCTCTGTCTGCAACTCAACTTTGCTCCTCTACTCAATTATAAGGATTTTCCACCAGTAACCGTTTTGTCATGCCAGCAGATTACTAGCTCCTGTCGGGTTAGAGGTCGAGTCAGTTCTCTGACAAAAGAGACTCACTTACAAGAATCAAACACACCATTTGTATAAACTCACGCCAACAATTGACTAAACTGGGAATTTTAATGTCTCCACAGTCTAATGACAAGTTCTACTCTTTGTTCAATAGCCCTCAGGCTTGAACCCTCTGGTTGTTGAGAACTGACCACTGTGTGGACTGTTAATGTTTTAAATGCTCTGGATTGATTGGATCTGATTTGACCCTATGTCTGACATTTGGCTGCGGTGTACATAAAACGCCAACTACCCTACGACGCTTAGCGGACGTAGCGTGCGCCATAAACAGCCATTGCCCACTGCGAATAGAAAAATGCTAGGCCAAATGACATCTTTGCCAGCAATTAAATGTCTCAATTCCAGATTCGTAATTACGACAGAATTAGCAAACTCTTCATCGTTTTCTTCCCACTCCACAACTACGTTGATCTATCGACATAAAATCCCAATGGAGGTTGAGAAAAAGTTCACTCGGAGGAGTGTAAGTTCCCCTTGAGGCGGTTTAACATACAGCAAGGCCCAATTTTTACTGACACACAGTGGCCCAAAATGAAAACTGCTGCAGATTTAACCAGCACCAGGCCCTGCTCGCCCCGCTCTTCTTACTGTACCTCTTCGGAACCAATGTTTCAGGCATTGAACGGGCCCTTATAAAGCCCAGTCCGAAGCGAGTGCAGCCAAAATATCCTCACTCTGCAAAAATGCTCTTACCTCCCACCCAGCCCTCCGGCCCAACCAAAACTCAGACTGGTCCCTGTGAGTTCTGAACTTCTGAAGCCAAACTTGCTTTTCCACAGGCTACGTAATCTGTATAGCTTTGCTTTACACAATTTGTATTACACCATTTCTGCTGTTACATACACACACACACACACACACACCATGTTTTTGCTTCACTCCGTTCTCCAAACACTCTCGACTCTCTTTGGAAACACATTTCTCCGTGTCGTTCACACAGCAGACTCGCTCGTTCGTCTCGGTACGTCATCAGATGTTTCACGCTGGGAGAATTAAAACCTCCCTCTCGCATAAACACATCAACCCCCTGATCTCGGGAACCTCATGGGAGTTCTGCCACACATTCTTGAGCGCACACTTCATTGTTGCAGTACCTCAGGCCGGTTCATGGCCAAATAAGACGAAAACAAAAAAAAAAAAAAGGAAAAGCCCCCAGCTCGCTCGCCGACTCCGCCTGGACGCAGACCTAACCGGACCCGGGTTTGAGGGCGAAGGACGTCGGCGAGCGTGCAGCTCCGCTGGAGCCCGGCGGCGGGTCGTCCCCCAGATGTTCTCTCTGTAATAGCATGCATGCAACGTGGCCCGAAGCCAGCCGTGTGACCACTTTCACAGAAAAAGAGAGATCATTGTTTGGAACTCTGGCTGGATTCAAATTTGGCCGGGTTGGAAAATGTTGGAAGCATTTTCCTGCATCCTGCGACAGACTGGCGACCTGTCCAGGGTGTACCCCGCCTCTCGCCCGGAACGCAGCTGGAGATAGGCACCAGCAACTCCTGACCCCGTTAGGGAGAAGGATGGATGGATGGATGGATGGATTTTCCTGCATTTGCATAATCTGGGTAGAAGCTAAATGTTTGGGTTTGTTTTGTTTTGCAAAAAATGAAGCTGAGTCAAACTTTATATATTATTTGCATAAAACATATAACTAAGCGTTTCTGATAACGTCATTTCAAGCATGTTTGGTTTAACTTGACAGCATTTTTAAAAAACATTTCCAGACCAGATGAGATTGTTTGGACATAAAGGATCGTGTAGGACAGGAACATATTTAGCTTTTGGTTGTTTTGCTGAAGATGAAATGCAGCTGTGCATCTTAGATGGTAGACATGGTGTAGACTGCACAATAGTAATGAATTCATTTTGCAGATACAATTCAGAAAGAGCAGATATTGCGACATTCAACGTGTTCAAAAGTAAATAAAGAGTTTCCTTTCAAAAATGTCATATTGTTGCCAAGAAGGCTTTGTATTTACTTGAATTAGGACGTGTCTGCCTTCAAATGACTCATTTCTCCTTGAACTGATATGAAGACTTTGATGCAATTTGCTTTTCAGATGCTCTTTTCTTTTCATTCGTTGACACAAAGTTATAAAAATAGGGAAGAATCGTCCAAGACGTCTCCTTTCTGTCCAATCAATGCGCTTTTTCACAATACGGTTGGCTTGAAGGGGAGGAAATGTTCAAGAATGAGGGGTTTTCGTGTGTTTTTCATTATAAACACACATATTTCAGGAGATTAAGGTTAATATAACTGGATACAGTACGTCATCACTTTGTGCGGTTCTACGCCATCAGCTGATGACCTTCAGCTGACCCCGACAGCAGAGGACCTCAGAGTATTTCCCTGTCTCTGCTGACGCCTGCCTGTCTTGTAGAAGTGTGCGCTTCTTCTGTCTGACGCTCCGGAATGAACTTCCTGTTGTCCATCAAACGCCTCGCTGTGAAGCTGAAGGCGTGTTTTCCGTTAGGGAAAACACGTGACTTTCAAAATAAAGGTGTTTAGTTACGCTTTAAAATTTCAAAGAGTTACAAACTTATGTTGTTTTTGTTGTTGTTGTCAACACGCATTTAAAAATGCTGTTTTACACACTTCATGAATGTATCTCATTTACAGTGAACATGAAAAGTATCCACCCCATAAATGTTTTACCTCCTCTTTTTTTTTTCTTTGTTTCTTTAAATTGCATTTACAAATCAGTCATTTAATTTTGGCTGACATAACTCTCCATATTGAGCAACATTTGGCTTTTTTCATCTAAAAAGTAAAGAAAAAATCCCCAAAACAAAGCAAAAAAAAAATACTATTTTAAAGCTGCAGCATGTAACTTTTATTTTTTTAAAAAGAAGCTTTTTTTAAATAATTTTTTTTCTCACATATTTGTTAAAACTGTCATCATGTAATGACAGTTTGTTACGAGACAAATAATCAGTGACAGTGGCGATTTCTCTTAAGTGCGACATGGATCACCACCCAGGGTGACATCTTGTGGGGGGAGGCATGTTTAGAGTTGAATTCAAAGACCTGATTGTATAATTTGTATTTCAATCTTTATTACTTTGCTTTTTTATATCACTGTAGTCTGATGTTTTGTCTGATTTTTTTGTTACCATGTAATTTGTTCTTATTAGCTTTGTTTCAGTGTGCTATATAAAACAACACTTGGTTTGCCTTATTTTAAAATGTCTGTCAGTACAACACCAAAAAAACCCCACTGGTCTCCAGCTTCCACATTAAAGAACTCTGTACGTGGTTGTTCTCCAGGCTTTTATTTTGAAATGAGCTAAGCGGATGTTGTTAGCAGGGGGTTTTGTCGTTAATTTGTCTGACTTTAGCTCGTTGGAACAAGCTCTGACAACACTTCCACACATTCCTCGTACTCAGACGGTCTTGGCCTCATTTCGGGGCTCGGTTAAGGCGTCCAGGTTCTTTTACCAGCCAAAAACAAGCCGAAGCCGAAGGCGACCCGAACCGGGCTCCCCGTGACCCTCACGCCTCGTTCCCTTCGCTGTGTGCGGCTCGGCGGCTTCAGTTGGAAGCCGAACCTGGTTCATTTGACGCTCTACAAGGCTTGTTCTCCAGCTGCTCCCGTTGGGAACACTTGAGATTTCCCAGCCTCCTGAAAGTGCCGCTGTTGGCGGCGTAACGCCCCGCGGAGTCTCGGTGACCGACAGCGGGGTTACCGGGGTAACGTCCTATCTGGCTCGGCGTCTTCCGGGGTGAAGCCGCGGGGATCTCCGGCATCCGCAGCGGCCATGGCCGGGGCTCGGACAGCTGTCGTCGGGCTGCTCGCGCTGCTGTGCGCGAGCGTCCACCGCGGCGCCGCCTTCAACCTGGACGTGAACAAACCCTTCGTCTACTCCGGACCCGATGGGAGCTACTTCGGCTTCTCGGTGGACTTCTTTAAATCCACCACCAACCAAAAGTGAGTCTGATGGGGTTTTTTTTTTTTAAATGCATAATGCTCAACTGATGGAACTCTTAATGCTTATTCATACAATTTCCACCATTAGTCATAGAAAGTCTGGACAAATATTTGTCCTAGCGTTTTTCTGGGGACGCAGACAAACTTTTCCTGGTTGCATTTCAAGACATTCAAGTCGCAACTGAACCGAAACTTTTGCACGCCTCAGCATCTCCTTTGTTGTCCTTTCTCTCCTGATGAGAGTTGCACTGATCAGGCTTTTTTACCGGCGATGTCCGATTTCTTTCCAGATTTGTCTGACGAATCAAACTTATTATGTGACCTTTATGTGAAACACATTTATGTAGATCAATCATGCACAGGTGTGGGTTTGGAACAGTGTATTTCTGTTAATTATGATGATTTTCCATTTATAGTAAATGGAGAAAAAAAAGATATTTAAAATTAGAAAACCACGTCAAAAAAACTCTTTAAAACCAGAATTTGGGTGAAATGAGCCTTAAAGGTTGTTCTTTTCAGGAGGCACCTTTAATCCGACAAACAGGCCAATACACACACATGTGTTTTATTGTGCATCAAATAGAAAACAAAGGAATTACAATTGCATCTTATTTAATCCAAAAGTAGCTTCTGTTTCTTACTTTAAGCTGATTACAAAGCAAGCACTTTCAGGTGCTGTGTTTCATTCACTGTCTGAGCCGCCGATAACCAATCAGGGCGAATCGATAAAGAACTGGGCCACTGATATTGAACTCCGGCTGGCAGAGAGCAGCAGAAAGTGCGATGCTCACTGTCTCGCTCTCGGTTGGGACTGTCCGGAGTCTGTCCGCTTCGTTTTTGGACATAAAGGTATTTCTTTTGATTCCTTTGTCAAATTTGACTGCAGGCTGATTTACTCCAAACACAGTAAAGCTGAGATGAAAAAGCAATGACGGCGTCAGAGACGTGAAAATCTTATAATTTTACAAACAGACTCTCTTCTAGTATGAGCTATTTACAATTTTCTTCCAATCCTTTGTTTTCTTTCTTTTTTTTCTTTTTTTTGGTTAATTTATACAATAAACGTGTTATTTTGAACAGCATGATTTGCTGTACATTGTCATCTCTGCTGAAGTTGGTACATTGACTTAGAATTTTTAATGTTGAAATTTGACGGAGTTGCTATAAAAGTGGCGAAAAAAGCCTCACAAGATCCACCGACATCGGTTAAAGACTGTGTGAAATAGTGTGGTGCCATTCACTACGCAGTCCATTTATACACCAAACATGCCAATAAATACATTTTATGCTGCAAAGTTATTAATTTAAACTAGATAGCAGTTTTCTGCTTGATCACCAATCTTCAGAAAGCCTGATCTGCCGATTCTGAATTTGGCAGATACCTTTTTTTTGTGTGTGTGTGTCTGAAACGCAGCTAAACATGGCAAAAAAGACGACGAGTTGGCAATAGTGGAGTGTCTGTTGTTAACTGCAGATATGCAGACATGACCTGGACATGACCTGGACATGACCTGGACATGACCTGGACATGACCTGGACATGACCTGGACATGACCTGGTGGGTCGATCTGTCAGTCAAACCTCTCTGAGAGGAGATCAGAGGTGGGCAGTGACTAATTTCATGAGCTTTATTTTGAAAAGATTGGCTTCACATGTAAGCATCGGCCAATCACCAATCTCCCAAAATTCAGGAAATCCACCACTCAGTCAGAAACAACCAATCAGATCCAGGAGGAGGGTTTTAGTGCCATCAGTCACTCTTGTGCTGAACTTCTCCTCCTTGCTGGTTCACATATCCTGCTAAAACAGGTTATGGTATTTACCACAACCACCGAGGACAGCGGATAAATAGTTTTCTCCGCCATTAGCATATTTACCAGCGTGTACATGAGGATGATTGACAGCACTAAGACCTGCCTCCTGGCTCTGATTGGTTGTTTTTGGTTAATTTCTTCAGACGGCCATAGTAGCTAAGGGAAGAGGTGGAGGAGATTGATTTTTTTCTTTCAGTAGGACAATGACCCAACAGACAATCAATCAATGGAAAGTCTTTGAACAAAACATGTTCATTTTCCTGTGAAAGGTGGTTCTATAAGCTTTGATTTAAGATTCATATTTCATCTTTTCATGTCTAAATCAGATGCCTTCCACTTCACAATCATGCACTTGATTTTTTATGACATCTAAATGAAATGCTTTGAGATTGAGACAAGACGGAGTGGAAAAACTCATGGTTTATACAAACTTTTTTTATTTTTTCTTCAAGCGTCTGTGTACATTGTGATTCAAAGCAGTGCAAGAGGAATATTTACTTATTTCCAGAGGTATTGTTTTTCCACCGTGTGATGCTGAACTGTGCGAGTCGTCTCTGACTTTTGTCTCCCATTTCCATGTCTCTTTTCTCGTGTCTATTTTCAGCACGTCTGTCTGACAAGACAGCAGAATGCTTCCTTTGACGCACACAAAGCGTCTTAAAGGCTTAAGTTTTGTTTTTTCTTATGCCAGTTATTTGAGTTTTCCCATGCAAGTTGCACAGCCAAATGTTTATCATCAAAACAAACAAACAAAAAAATTCTGCTGTTAAACTTTTTCTTGGAAGTTTGCTGCTTAAGACAAATAAATCAGTAATACATTATTTGGCCAATTTGACCAAATTCTTGATCGCCGAAGTGTTTGGGTGTGTTTAATATTGAGTGAGTTTATTCAGCAAAAAGCCAAAAAAAAAAAAACATTAAGAGTGTGCGATTTGGAGATAACGCACAACCATCTGTTACTTGTGTCACCACTTTTGGATTGTAACACAATGTCTACATTGAGGCAGAACACTCTGTCTCAATGTAGCTCTTATAAATGTGTTTTTTTTTATCTTCCTTCATTCCACTAAAACCAGAGAGTAATTAGGTTTTAGCTAGTTCCTGTCATGCTATTCAGTCTGGTTCTGACATGTGTTTGTTGTGTTTTAAGTGAATTTTTGAAAGACAATCGGGAAAGAATTGTACACACTCCTTTCTACAATTAATGATACAATAGTCTATTTTGGGGATGAATTTTGGCTTTCTTCTCTCTGATTTTACTTTAGATATTATTTAAGATCCACGGGTTTTTACGTGTATCCTTCTTAAGGCTGGATCAGGCAGAGGTTTGGACTTTGACTGGGTGATTGTACTAGTCATTATTCCTTTTCTCTGCTGTAAATTCGGTGCTGTTTGGCTTCACTGTGCTGCGTTATGACCCAAATTGGGGTCGAGCTTCAGCAGTTGGACACTTGCGCCATCTCTGTCCGGTCTGCTTTAGTCAAACTGCAGTTTGTTTTGTCAAGAAAGCCCGGTTCGTTTGGGGAGGTGTGAACGCGCAACTGAACTCACCCAAATCATCACCACTCTACCGCTTTGCTTGACAGCTGCTATAAGGTATATGTGCTGCTATACTGTTGTTGCCTCTGTTTCAAATATGAAGCTGTTCATTACGGCCAAACATCATTACTTGAGTCCCGTCGGCCCTTGTCAGCGAGTTGCTAACTAAGGTACGCAAAGATTTGGTTATCAAGGGTTCCTCCTCACAAACCTGCTAAGCCTGGTGGTAGGGGTGCTATAGGGCAGCCCACAAAAAGTAACAATTTTGTAACTGAGAAAAGTTACAAAAATGTGGAAACCGAAGAGAAAAATAATAAGGTGAGGCCAAAGAGGCGCATCTCCTTGCTGTGTTCAATGGCAAGGGAGTGTTCAATGTGTGTTAAACCATAAACGTAGCTTAATCTATGTTTACTGTCACTGGTGTATAAAAAACGCTATTTAAAATAAACGAGCCTGGTGGGGGGCAAGTGAGGCCTGGTGGCCCGCCAGGCTTGTAATACACCAGGGGAAACCCTGAGTCGTCTTCCTTTTGGAAATCTGACTCTGGGGATGTTCACACCAGGAAAACTATTTGCTACTTGATGACAGATTTTCTCTTAAAATAGTTTTTAACTCATTAAATGATTCTCGCTCCATGTTGATGTGCATCAATGACTGCATTTGGTAGGTTACTGGTGCCATCTTTCCATCTTAACATTGGTTTAAGACACACCCATGTGCTCCCACGTTTCTATAAAGATCCCCGCTGATCTAACAGGGGAAGTTAAACTCTGTCTGAATCCTTCTAGTCAGCAATTTGCTGTTTTCCTGATGTTGTCAGCTGACAACATCGATTCTAATACTCAGAATCGATATCCCGATAAATCAGTGGCCTGGAAACAAAAACGCCGACTGACCCGTTAGGTTTTTTTTCCCCCTCGTCGTACGTTGCGATCCACTGGATTGCTTCCTGCAAATAAATCAGCTGCAATTAAAGCAGGCTGCTATGAACAAAGGCCTGCTGTTCTGAACACAGATGAAAACGGTCATCGCTGCAGGCAGCCAAGCGCTTGCTTTATATCGCCAAGCTGCACTTGTATTTACAAGATTTGCAGAAGGCAATAAATTCAGAAAACGAGTAACACAATAACTCACTTTATTTATTGTAGAAACTGAATGAGCTGTCACTGGTTTTTCTGGCTGATATTTGTTAAAACAGTTTGACAAACAAGAGATATTACCATAAGTTTGATTGAATGAATATACTTTGATTTAAGCCAGTTCATTATAGCACTGACCGTAATGTTCTTTGAAAACTGAGAGATGACGACAGTCTGAAAGGGCATCTTCCGTCCATGACCCGATTCTTGTTTAGAAACTAACGAAATGCCTCTCGCTTTATCCTTGCTCCTCATCTTGCTGGTACTTGACCGCCTTGCTTTTCCTCCTCAGCGCCGACGTTCTCATCGGAGCGCCCCGAGCCAACACATCGTCCAGCAGCACCGTGGTGGAGAGGGGAGCTGTGTACAGCTGTCCCTGGAAGTACTCCAACAGATGCCAGCAGCTGCTGTTCGACGACAAAGGTAACCAGGAGCAAACTCCCTAACGCACAGCTATGGCTTCGACCAGAGACTCATACAGTTACCCTAAATAAAAAAAATAGCAATAGTTCATGCTGTCACTTTTGTCCTTATCACAATAGTTCCATATCGACCACCTCCACTGTGTCGGCGTTAGCATATCGGTTTCAGTCAGGCACAGCTGCAGGAGATGACAGGGTAAACCACAATGGCTTTCTTCAGGAGTCTGCTTCATGCTGCACTTCCTGACTCATGGCTAACTGTGAAAAGGCCACTGGGGTCTCCAGGCCACGACCCCAGTGGCCTGGAGACAAAACGGCGTCTTACCCGTTAGGTTTTCCCCTCGTCGGTCATTACGACCCCACCGGATCGCTTCCTTGAAAATAAATCAGCTGCGATTAAAGTGAGCTGCGGCGAGCAAAGGCCTGCCGTCCCCACAAACGAATGAGGTTGTATTTTACAATAGGTTAATGAGGGCTGAGCTCAATATGCTGCTGTTGCCTCGTGTCTGGACACATTCAGGAATGTATTTTAAAGGAGGAATGTTGGCTCATCTGTGGAGGCAAGTTCTCTTCCCGCAGTTTCTCCAAGTTGCAAGTGTTTCTTTAACAGGCTGTCCCTCCCTGCCTTACAAAGTCTGAACTTCATCTGTCATAAATTAGCGCCTTAAAAGGCCTTAAATTCATCAGGAAACAAGCAAGTTGTCCTTTAATACGCTAATCAAAAGTTGGGGACACCAGATTGTTGACATTTCAAAACAATTTCAATGATTCAAACATGTTTTATTCTCCATTATGAGAGCAGTCTGAAAGTTTTCTAATCATAAACATTGACCATTTTCAAGTGGTTATAATTGTCAAAATTATGAATATTTTTTTCAAAATATAGTATTAAACTATATTTTGATGAAACAAATAAATTAGGGAAGTTTTTTTTTTTTTTTTATTTAATGTGTGAATCACTGTAGACAAAAAAAACAAAACAATTTTTGCATGTTGTCCTTAAATTTGAGTTATTAAAAGAAAAACATTTAGTTTGCTCATTTTTGTACGGTCAATTGTCTTCCAGTTTTCTTGCTTAATAATGCAAGAGCACAACCTCAAAGAACAATAAACTTTTGATTTTAATGAACATTTGACAGCAGAACTGGAAAAAAAGCATTTTAAATGTCCAAAATAAATAACCGCAAATAAAGTGAATTATGAAGTCTGTGTAGACAAACTTGTCCTCCAGAAATGCTATTTGAGACCAATGACTGAAATCTTTTTCATCTGTTTTTTTGGTTGAAAGAAAAACTATAAATCTGCAAATGAAAGTTGTTGAGCTCGTTTTAATTCACCATGCGATTAATGGATTTATTGCTTAATGCGACAGATAAATTGCTTTGTGTAAATTGCAAGTTTTTTATTGTAAAAAGATATTAACTTTGCAATGAATAAAACTGAAACATTGGGTCAGATTTGTATCATTATTGAACCGCAAAAGAAGTCGCACTAAAACTACGAGTGGCTGCTCTTCATCCTCACTTTGCCATCTCTGGAAAAGCAGACAGAAGGTTTTGATGCAAGTAAGAAACATTTTTAACCTTGATCTGTCGAACTTTATCTGCTCTGTGAGCTATTGTTCCTCTTCTGTTATCGTCCAGCAGCTCATTTCCTTTCTGCTTCTGTCAGAAATGAGAGATATTACTGTGATGTAGCAAATTAATACAAGTCAGATAAAGTCCCACACATTTACCAGAACACAGTTACCTCATGCACTGAGTGTGCATGAGGCAGGAAGCCAGTTTTTTGGTTGGTTTATCGCCATGCCTTGGGGCGTGGCAGCATCGCCTCACTCTTAAGGTCCAACTCTGACTATCACGGTCTCTTACAAGTACGATTTCCAAACACATTTTAAGCCCAGATGAAACACACAAGCCTAGTGTGTTTCCTAATTGCTGTAGGACTCGGTAACAGCTGTAACGCGCGGTCTGAATCATCGGTCCCGATCTGCATATGACTCACTTTGTTTTCCTCCAGGAGACAAACACGACGAGTACTAAGAAAAATCTTGAAACTTTTTTTTTTTTTTTTTAGAAAACCAAGGTACACATTTCCACTAACCCAGAAGGCAGAGAAAAAAGACAAACAAGCTCCATCTTGCAGAACCTAAAACGTTCCCTTGGAGCAACTCATGGCGCAATCACCGTCAGGTGCGCCCGCTTTCCCAATTACAACGCAGTGATGTTTCTCCGACTGACAACCGGAGGCATTTCTATTACGTCGTGGCTTGCATCTGTTCCCATTCCTTGCCTGCTGGTAGAGCGACAGCTGGGTAAACACTCTGTCGCGCACAAACTTTATTTCAGCTGAATCGTGGCGTTGTCGCTCACGCTCGCTAATCACGTCAACGTTGTACCACCCGCTACTTTTCAAAACGAGTTGGGCTGGTTCGCGTACAGGCTCATGTAAAAACGGCCAACCAGTTCCCGCCTGCTTAGCTCAGAATGAGAGCTCATGTGTGACACTCAGCAGTTTCTTGAAATCAGGTCAGCTCTGAAAGCAGAGAAAACACTGGAGAGCTCTGATAAACAGAGAGAAGCTTTTGGAGCCGCTGGAACACAGAGCAGTTCAGGCCAAGGGGGACGGCAGTGTGTTTGTGGGACGGGGAGCTATTGTGTGTGTGTGTGTGTGTGTGTGTGTGTGTGTAGTCGAGTCTGGTTGGTATTCTGTGGCAGACCTCAGCAAACTGAAGTTGGCTGCAACAAACACACCACACTCTAAAGCAGTGGAGCCCTCACCGCTCTTATATATCCACTAAATAGACACTACAGCCTGGATATCCTACATGCTTGGAATAACTTGTGTGCTAAGTTATGACTGTGTCATTTCAGAGCAACATGGACAAACAAAGTCAACACTTGATGTTCGTTTGACCTGAGGCTTCATTGATGAGTTCACAATAAAATGCTACAGACGTTTTAAAATATGCTGCTCCTTTTGAAAATAAAGCGTTAAAACTAGGAATAGCTACATATTATTAATATTGAGTGTATATGTCGATTGAAAATGACAGAAATTAGCATTCTGTACCAATGCACAGTGCTGCAGTATTAGTACCAGTTATTGGAGGGTGTTTATTGTATTGGCTATCATTTATCGTGATCAGTTTCTTATCAAGATAACAGTTTTGAAAAATGAAAACACTGGAAAACACATGTGCAGTGTAGAACCTGTGTGAGTTCAACTCCTGTGTGCTTTGTTTTTTTTTACCCTAAAAACTGGATCAGTAGCAAATGTCCCACATCTGAACTGGAGTTTAAAAGCTGCAAGTCGGAGATTAATATTGACTATTCTTAAAACGTCTGTAAGGTTTGATGCCGCTTTTCTTTGATTTTTCTTCATAAGATTACTTTGAAGTTGGCAATAAAAGCGACCATCAATGAAATTAGGCAACGATTGACTTGTTGTGGTTGTCGTGGGGGACTTTGTGGCTCTTTTAAATCGGCTTAACCTTAAATTTCCCTACACAATAAACATCCAGTGTTCTCCTCGGTAGCCACAGTGTCAGTGGTTTAGGCTTCTTGGCTTTTGAAAGACTTGTTGGAACACCTGTGGAGCATTTGGCCTCATGCGGCGCTCAGTTCCAGGCATGTTATGCCCATAAAAGGTAAATTCATCTTACATGGCCTTATTAAGTGCAAGTTGTGTAGCAGGCTGCTCGTACAGGATGTTTATGTTCTCGCTGCATTCAGGCTGCGGCCCTAATATTGCAGAAAGATGGATTTAGCAAATGTCTGCACTGCTCCAGCGCCTTTAAGAAAAACTGACACTGAGAGGCTGGAGGGTAACAGACGCAGTTACTGAGTGGCCTAGTTGGATTGGGTACGTGTGTGTGTGTGTGTGTTTTCTTACAAAGGAGGTCTTTGTTTTTGATTTGACCTGCATGATTGCTGACCAAAGCTTCACTGGAATGGCAGAATTAACTGGAAGTCGTGTGTGTACGTGTGTGTGTGTGTGTGTGTGTGTGTGTGTGTGCGTGTGTGTGTGGTATGACTCTGACTCATTTCTGACTCGTTTTCATTTTGACCAACTCACAACTTTTCACCACAGTTTTTTGTTCCTGCTGTTTCTGTTAAATGCTCTTTTAGATGTCAGTTATCTGATTTCAAGCTGCTACGCTGAAACAAACAGATGTAAATCTGTAAGGTTTCCTACTCTGCATTTATCCCATCTTGTCTGTGCAGTGAGATGAGTGCCAAAATTATACATCCATTAACGCATAGCAGCAGTTGTTTAAAACATAAATTGTAATTATGTAAACTTAACAATTTAATAATGAAGATATTTACTTTGAAATGACTGTTAAATATTTTACATGATTTTTCTACAGCATGTCCTTCTACTGCAACATGTCATGCAGCAGATTTTAACTAAACAAGCTTCAAATAATATGAAAAGCTAACTAAACAAACCAAAAGCTCCTAACGTGACGCTCAGGAGGAGCGCGGCGGATGTCACTGTCGGAGAAAAGAGTTGTCCCGTCAGTCCGTCGGGCCCTGAAACCACACCAACAAAAAATTTACAAAAAGAAAGCTTGTGGCGTGGACCACATTGGTTTAGACCACTGCTGCGGTGATTATTAGGCAATTTCTCTAAATGAACATTTTGAAACACTGGTTCCTTTTTGGTTAAATAGAAATTTAAGTGTTTCATGAATGAAGTTTAAAACTTCACGGCAATCACCCACAATGATGCATGCACATGCTTAGAACATTGAAACTATTTCTTTTTTAAAAATGCCGTGCACCATATGCTGTCATTTCCTCATGAACCAAGGGAGACATGTTCTTTCCTGAGACTGAACTATAATCATGTTGATTGTCCTTGAAATCATCAACCATCTCTATAATTATTATGAGCATCATCTGAGCTGGTAAGATTCAATAGGCGAGTGAGGATTTCGGTTGCAGCATTAGCGCTAGTGTTGCTAGTGTAGCATTATGGTTGTAGAGTCATGATCCTCTTTCTCAACTGGTTTCTGTCAACCCGTTGGTTTAGGAGGTAAGCGCTCAAATTGACAACAAAAACAGTCTGTTGTCATGGCTACAGGCCTTCTGACATGGTAAATAGTTGACGGCAAACACTTTGCACCATTGGTGAATGATTCATTACCATACGGAGAGATTATGGGTTCAGCATCTACTGCGTTGCAAACTGGGGTAAACAAACCCTGTTCAAATTTGTCCACAGTGTCTGATTGGCTTAAATGGGATTCAGCTCACATTTTTCTGGTAACACTGTTCTGGGAATCAAAGGATTTTTAAAAATATCTACTTTCCACGCAAACGTTTTAGGTTTTATTTAATCAGGCTGGAAAATCCTAAACATTTCCTCACTTTGTGTCTTGGCTGGCTGGAATATTTGTCTGCTTCCTTCATCTACTCATCTGATTCCTTTGTGTCGGATTTGTCTGTGATTTATCTCTTTATTTATCCAAGTGACTCAAAGCTAAGTGGTGTTTTCGGGCTGTGGTCTCTGAACTCAGCACGGCTTTACTCCTCTGTCTGTGGGCAGAGAGCTGGACGGAACCAGCCGCTGTCGCCTCCATTATCAGTGCTCTGTTCGTACGTACAAAGCGTCTGTGTCAAGTCTTGCCTGGTACGCTTCCCAGTACTTTTCCGGTTCTTGACTCGTTTCCTTAAAGCTGCAATATTGTAACTTTTGTAAAAGTAGATATTTTTAACATGCGTTTCAAAACTGCCACCAGTATCTCTATAATAACAGTGTGACAGTGTGTTATGTGACAGATAATCTGTGAAAGGATCGACTCCTTTCACAGGAGCTGCTGTTGTCGTCTGATGAGAAGCCCCAAAAACAACCAATCAGAGACAAGAGGCGGGTCTTAGTGCTGTCAATCAACCTTGTGGATGCTAATGTGCAAATGGCAGGTAAACAACAAATCTGATCAACAAATATGTAAGAAAAATAATTTTTACAAGTGACACACAGCGCTCCGGTGAGACAGAATCTTCTTTTCCCTTTTTATGTCCCTGGTGTCCACAGTTTCACCCTTAGATTTCACTGGAGATTCACTAATCAAAGCCCATTTCCAATGCCACCTTTTGACAATCCAGGTTTTTTTTTTTTTTTTTTACTAGACTCATCCTGTTTTCTAATACATTGCAGCCTTGCTGGAATACATCACTCCTTCCTGGCATTTCTTGAAATCTCATTGTTTGGAAGCAGAAGGCCGAGGCAGCGCGTGTTGCTGTGGCGCCCCAGAGACTGTTAGTCCTCAGTCCAGCTGTGTCAGTCCTGACCTCCTGACCTTTGCTGCATGTCTATGTTCATATTTTTCCTGTCTGAATCTCATGAGTCTTCTGAATGAACAACTGAGACATCCTTTCAGGACATTGGTTTTCCTTTTTGTTTCCTTTTTCCAACTCGCTGACACAGAAAATGATTAACTTTGAATCTTCTTTGTCCAGAAAGAACTGACACATATTTCTTGGTTATGGTGCATTCACTGATGGGGGAAATTAGGGTATTTTTTATCCTTGGACTACAATTGGATACCTCTTACCAGTTGCTTCTGTGAAAGAACATCATTTTCTGTCATCCAGTTTAACAATCATCTCTTGTGTTTTGTTTTGTTCCACAGATGACCGAATTAAAAGTGGGAATCAGATCGAGTTTAAATCCAGGCAGTGGTTTGGTGCCTCAGTGCGATCTGACGGAGAACACATCCTGGTAGGCTCTTAAACACACACGT
This sequence comes from Poeciliopsis turneri, assembly GCA_922788865.1. Lineage (NCBI taxonomy): Eukaryota > Metazoa > Chordata > Actinopteri > Cyprinodontiformes > Poeciliidae > Poeciliopsis > Poeciliopsis turneri. The sequence goes on from CAKLNU010000448.1 coordinate 45,130, forward strand.
TTGTGTTCAGTTCTCACTGGCTGTGTTTTTGTAACAAATGCTCCAAAACCTTTGTCAAAAATCAAACAATGCCGCAGCCACTGTGCCTCCATTAAATACGAAGTTCAATTTAAATCGCAAGTGAAAAAGTTTGTTGGCAGTTTATTTGTGTTTTTTTTTGCCAGTGGCAACATCAGGTTGTTGACCATGTGATGCGAAACAAGTGTTTCCGTCGCAGTTTTGCAAAATAAACCAATTCTGATAAAGCCAAAAAGCCCCACTTCATCCTTGCGCTAAAACCTCTTATTGAAAACAAATGTTTTATGAAAATAGTGGGGGGTTTTTTCCATGAAGCAAATTAATTTTCAAAATGTCAGATTGCTGAACTATATGTCCAATGGAAACATGGCGACTGCAGAGCACAGACTGCTCAAACTGGAGATGTTCACAGCAGTGTTGCCTGGCATTGAGTCGTTTCCATTTGTGCCGCTTTACATTTGACTGTGGAGGATCAAAATGTGAGGAACATTAATGTAGGTGCAATGAGTGCAAGATTTCTAACATTGATAGAACAGATGCACATTGTCTCCAGAAATCCTCTGGATTGGGCGCTGGGCCAAACATGTCAAACTTGAACAAAACAAAGGGCAGGGTTGTGCAACAGTAAGAATATGCAGAAGAGCTTTTCCATGAAGACGTACAATGTGTAGGAGGTGAGTGAATATAAACCCTGTGGCGCACACCTGGGCAACACATTGGACTGGAAATGAAATGATAAACACATAAGACTACCTCAGCTATAGATTAAACGCATTCACTTCATCTTCCCATTGCTTTATGCTGCTGTGACACCAAAACTCCCAAAACACTGGGAGTCCTTTTTCCACCTGGAAGGATTTTTGAATATTACAGTTAGTTAAAACAAACAGTTCTTGGTTTAAAAGAAAAACCGGTCTAGGGTGTCTTCAGTTTACTTGGTCATGCAGAGAAAAAGAGAACTTGAAACCTAAATCCATTTCATATAGCAGCTAAGATATCAGCATTTCTCCTCAAATAAAGGAAATGGGGTACGTTTGACAAAGTCGTACAATATTATGTTGTTTCTTCTATTTTAACATTTTCCGTTTCCGATAAATCATTCCAGATTTCCTTAATTTTGGGGGACGGGCAACTAGCCAATAGTTACCTGTGAAACCTCCACAAAGGTCAGAAAATCAGCCGCTGATCCCTTTTACTCTGCAATAAGAGAGGGCTGACAGTCAGACCCGTCTACCTGGTTACGTCTTCACATACACGGTTAACAATAGTCGCCCCACTGTTGTCAATTTGACGATATGCGTGATGTATAAATGAAAGAGGGACGCGCTGCTTTGCTAGTAATTGTCAATATTATGACAACGAAGTAACAAAGTCCAAGTGTATCACATTTCACAGGTCAAGAAAGGTTTTAATAAAAAAAAATAAAAAGATTGAGGGAGAGGAAAGTAAGTCAGCTATGCTAACTTGGCTAGCTTGACTGTGATAGTCTTAAGATATAGATGTGCTGTGGAATTTGGTGCGTTTCAGATCCATTAAAAAAAGAAGAAAAAGGTGATAAACACACACTCTGAGAGTAGAGCAGGTGTTTAAATTAGCTAATCAGCCACTGCTGTGCTGAGATGATCACTTATTAATAATTGTTAAATACACATCAAGCCTGAAAACATAATTCTTCACCAGATTGCATGTTCTGTCCTCAGACAGATGTTGTGCGTCAGTTGCTTTGGCAACGATTCTGTGAGTAGCGTAGCCAACACAGCGGACGAGGGGGGAAAAATATGAGTGATTCTGAGCTATTTAGATGGTTTTTTCTATGTTATTCTTTCCTCTGGTGTGGCACACCGCACTAAATTAATAATACCTACATCCCCAGGTTTCACTTTGTTCAAATTGTTCTACCGAGGCAGTGCAGCTTTGGTTGGCTGCTTCTGAGATTTAAAAAAAAAAAGGCATCGGCCAAAATCTGAATCGGCAGGTCAGGCTTTTCAATGTTTGCCTATCTGCGATCGACCAGAAAACTGCAGCCGGTGGACCTTCTGCTAGTAACTGTTTGCTCTGAGTTTGGGTCGTACGTTCTGAATGTGTCTGGTGCATTACAGGCCTGCGCTCCCCTCTACCAGTGGTCCACCTTCAGCTTCAGCGAGAGGGAGCCTGTGGGGACGTGTTACCTGAAGAAAGGAGACACGGTGGTGGAGTACTCACCCTGCAGATCCAGTATGTTCTTCATTGTGTTGTTGGATGCTTGATTTGAGGTCATCATGGAGCTTAGTAATTACATCACTCCCAGAACATAACAACAAATCTTCCAGCTCAAGCTAAAAATACTACCACTTCTGGTCTCAGCCTTTATTAATGTGAGATTGGGCTTCTATGTTTCCAATGTTTGACTTTTTTGTTTTTTTTCCCCAGATTCCCACACTCCAGAAGGACAGGGCTTCTGCCAGGCTGGCTTCAGTGCAGACTTTGTTAAGGTAGGCAAGGAGCACAAACCCAAACAGACCATCCTTTAATATTTATGGAGTTGGTTTTAAACAGTTTTTATGATGTGACCTGTAAGGCCAATTCCTGCAGTAAACTGTAAATGAGCTGAGCTTGTGTAAAGTCAGATCATCACTCATGGTGCTTATATGCTGGAGCCTGAGTCACAGTCGCTCAGTTCCACTTTTGATTTCTGCTACCAGTTACAGTGCTGCAAGTGTTTAATGATTAATTAGAGCAAATAAAATCCTAAAATAATTTTCTTACGTAAGCATGTCTGGATTTCAAGGACTTGTCTTTTTATTTTGTGTTGATCGATTATCAGGTGTTCAAACTAAGACGCCGAGCAACGTTATTATAGAAATGAACAAAGTTCTGCATTTAATTTGAACAACACTTTTGAAATTAAAAAACAAAGTGTAACCAATATAATTAGAAATAAATGCATAAAATAGATATAAATAAATAAAAAAGCCTCAGCAAAAGGCTGAGGTTTTGGGTTCCAAAACAACCATTGAAGTTTTGTGGTTTTTCTGCTGTTTATGGAGTTAAAAATCTTTGGTTATGCTAGCAGAAGCGCCAGCGTCAAAATTAGTTCTTGTTTGAAAAGTCAAAAGGACGAATAGTTTACACTCAAGAATCCATGTTTGTTTTTTATTTTATCCTTTGAATATGGGAGGTCTTTCATTCTTCCCACATCACCAGAGTATAAACATGTCCTGATGTTTATGAAGCTAAAAAGTAAAGTGAAAGTAATACTGAGTTTGTTTTTGTTTTTTTTCTGTTTGTGGCTTCAGAAAAGTAACAGAGTTGTGGTGGGAGGACCAGGCAGCTTCTACTGGCAGGGTGAGTGTTCAGCTTAGATCTGAATAAATTACTTTCATTCATTCATTATTCTGTTTTTGTTTTCGGGGTTTTTTTTTTTTTGCTGCTTTTAAATGGAAGTTGGAGGAAGTCGGTATCTGGGTGCAGACACCGACCTCCAGGATTTCTTCTAAAATCTTGATGTAACCAGAATAAGTCTGAGGCTCAGACTCCAGAGTGTTTTGGCCAAGACATACAAGAAATAAAAAGCGGTAATCGATGACAACAAATGCATTCAGTCCCAAAAGATGGACCCATCACGACGGAATTTTAACATAAATAGTATCTGTTTTATATTTTCCGTCTACACTTTATTTCATTATTGCATGTGATGATTTATAGTTGCTGGTAGGTGGATCGTATTGTATTTGGACAGAGCTGGGCAGCCCTTACTGCTCCCATCTGTTTCCTGCCTTTCAATGACACTAAGCTGCTCCCAGGCATCTAATGTTTTAATCCTTTCTTTTTTCTTTAAATAAATAGTGTCATGTCTAACTGAAGCAAAGCGCCTCAAATGTTAGAGGAGGCGCTAGTGAAAGTCTGGTTCTTTCATATTTGCCACCAAAAACGTCACCTTTGAATTATACAACCATAAGCCTTCTGTAGATCCACAGAGAGCTGACAGACAGGACGACCAAACTCTGTTTCCTTAAGCAGCTCCGCAAGAGTAAAGATTTGTCCACCTGTCTTACGGCTGAGACAAAATCCCGCAGTGGTCCTCCTGCATTCAGTCAGAAACTCTTTTCCGACATTGGTCCACGTATTTGACACGCACTCAGTGTTGAACTGAGTGCGTGAGCAGCTTCTTCTGCTCACATTCAGAAGAAGCTGTTCTGAAGGTGAGCAGCTGGGTATAAATCTGACTCTGTGCCTCGCCTCGCCTCGCACCGGACAGCAGCTTGCGTCATCACCGCCTTAAGAGTTTAACGAGGAGGTGAGGTTCAGGTGGGCCGAGCGGCAGCAGACGATGTGAGCCGAGCGGCAGACGATGTGTCCACGGCGGCGGATGGTTGTAATCCCCGTTAGCCCGTCTGACCTCAGAGGGCGTGACGGCGGCTGCATCCTGAACGCTGACTCAGGAGCATACATGTTTTCTGGCTGCGTGGAGTGGCTCCTCCTTGGCTCTGTTCTCCTAATTATTGTTTCCTGTTGAGTCAACACACACACACAGACAGAGCTCTGTTTCTGATTAGATGGCTGTTAGCATCATGTCCCTGTGGCTGCTTTAATAACGTCGGGGGTTTTTCTACACCCAAAGTTTTCTTTAAAATGAAGAAGAAAAAAAACCCCTATTACGTTCACTTGTTTCTCTCTTATTTCTCTCTCTGTATATTTCTCCTTCCTACTTTTATGTTCTAGATTTTCTTTTCCAGTTTTGTACTTTTCAGAGTGCGGGATCCTGAGTCTCGATTCTTCCTCAACGTTCTCTTCTTCTCTCCTCAGGCCAGTTGATTTCAGACAACGTCGACGAGATTATAAGACGCTTCAACAACGACTACGTCACGCAGTACGGAACCACACTTTCCACCAAACCAGCCGGTGCCCAGTATGACGACAGCTACCTTGGTATTCACACACACACACACACACCCCTGATTAAGACGCTCCGTGCTGCCAAAGGTTTTCGCTCACCCGTCCGAATGATCAAATTCAGGTGTTCCAATCACTGCTCTGGCCGCAGGTGTTTAAAATCAAGCAAGTATTTCACAGAGGAGCTGAGATTGGCTCAAAGACGGCTGCATAAAGAGTGAGTTTCCATGGCGATCCGGTTGAATCCAAGTCTTGCGTCACCAAGTGCAACGCAAGGTTTCGGATGCAGTGCTCTAACACAGGCCATTAGGTCTGAAACGATCAATCGGACTCATTGCGATGAATCAATGATTTGGTTAATTGTCAGCTAATTTAGTGATCAATTAACCGTTTCAACCATTTGCTGAGAGCAATACTCAGAGCAGTAATTAAACCAAAACTGTACAAATGTATATCTACATTTTACCTTCATAAAAAAAAAAAGAAAAAAAAAAAGAAAAACTCTGTAAATGATTTTTGTCTTCAGGTTTTTAGCTTCCGGTTCAAATTCTGTAAAATCTCCTATTTGGCATCTTTTGCTGTCCATAGTTCTTCATCGTTTAGTCTAAAAAATAATTAACAGATCAGTTCTACATTGTACTTATGCTAAATCTAGGTAAGTCGAGCTTTTCACATGCTGATGTTGGAATTGATTTTTTTTTAACTGAAGGTCCGTCCTTTGCTACAAAAGGTCAAACTTAAGCTCAAGGAATGCTGTGTAATTGCATTTTAGGCAGTGAAATGTTTAACTTCTTGTTTAAAAACCAAATTATTTGTTTATTTGCAATATTTAATGCATTTCTAATATTGTGTAAAAAAAGACTCAAATGGTTCAATGAAAAATCTGCAGAACGTGTCGAGTTTTTCCATTCGATTAATTGATTGATCATCGCAATAATCGATCAATCCAGCAGACACGTCAGGGTTTGACCGTTTCCAGGGTAACAACACTTGCTTTCCGTATCTATGAAGTGCATAGTTTTGTAGAAGGTCTCAGGATTCAGCTCCTTGGTTCCAGTAGAAGGAACTACTAAATGTTCAGCACTTTATGAACCATTTCCTGCCTCCATCTTTGTGAGAGCAGTTTGGGACTCAGCCACTTCCTGTTCCAACATGAACGCTTGTACCAGAACACAAGACAAGATCCTTAAATATGTGCATTAGCAAGCTTGATGTAGGAAAGCTTGACTTCTCCCAAGACCAAAAAAATGGTGGCTGAATCCTTTGAGGTATTTACCGGAGGTTTTTGAAATGATTTCTTTTGTCATTTCTGCCACATTAACATAAACACCGTGACTTGAAGCCTAGAAGATCACAGGATCTGAATCTTTCCTGAGTGATTTCACGTCTCTCTGTCCAACAGGATACTCTGTGACAGTCGGGGATTTCAACGAGGATGGGAAGGAAGGTATGTCCACGCCGATTCCAACACTACCAACACTTTTTTTGAGGATGCATCTGTTTGTTTAGCTTTCTCCCCTCACCCCTCATAAAACTCAATGAACTGAGAACCATTTGAATGTTTACAAAAAGACATGAAGAACTGAAACTGGGATAAATTTGCCAATTGTTTGAAATGGAAGTCAATTCGATGTAGAATGTGACGGCTCAGTGTCTCGTGATGCTCAGGGTGAAATCGGTTTGTGGTTTTACGGTACTCGCGTGTCTAAGATGTAAAATTAAAAGCAAAAATGTACAAAGGGACAGGAAAGCAACAACTTTTTCTCACTGCTGCAAATTTATGGAAACATTTTGATATATAAACAGAGAAAAACAATTAACACCACTGCCAAAGCATTTCTTCTAGCGCTTTCTATTGTGAATTTATCCCCACTGCAGTGTCAGTGGGTGAAATGTTAATATCACAACAGACTAGAATGTGATACGAGTGTGTTTGATGTGTTTGAAGTTGCTCACCAGTAAGATATTCAGCCTTTGGATGGAGACTCACTGCAGTAGATCCCCAAATGCTGCCCACATACAAATAATAGTGTCACACAAAGTGATGAAAATGTAGATTTATCACAATCATTGTTGTCATAAAAACATTTACATGTGGTAATATTGTATTTAAAAAAACAACACACATATACTGTAGGTCTGTCTTTTGAAAGATTACAACAAAAACGAACAAACTTCAATTTCTGGAACCAGAAAACATTTTAAGCATCCAAAATAAACAAACAAAATAATTCTTAAAATAGACCAAAATGGCATTGGAAATAATAATAGTTCCCAGTTCATCAGCTCTCTGTTTTCTACCTTCCACAGATTATGTGACTGGAGTACCGAGGGGGGACAAGGCACTGGGTTATGTAAGTGTCGCAGGCCAAACTTGTTGCACTTAAGCTTCTGTCCCCTATCTGTGATGTGAGACAATAACGTTTTTTTTCGTACATTCTAGATAAATTGCATATTGATTTAGTTGTTTCTATGCTACATTGCTCTAAGTCCACAAATGCCTCTAAATCCTGAAGGTTATGGTTTTACATCATTAAGTGATCATCACTACATCTAATGATGATGTGTGAGACATCATCATGTAGTGATGATGATCATCATGTAGTGATGATGATCATCATGTAGTGATGATGATCATCACTACATCATCATGTAGTGATGATCATCATCACTACATCACTACATCATCATGTAGTGATGGTCAACATCACTACATCATCATGTGGAGATGATGATCACTTGATGATGTAAAACCATAACCTTCACTACATTCACCCCAGTTAGAAAACCTCTCACCACCTCTGACATGTTTTATAGTAATACATCTCATAGTATGTAATGCCTAATTCATTTAAATATTTTTTATTTAAATATTTAAATAAAAAATATTCTTAAATGAATTATTATGGTGTCTGTGCATTTTTTTAAGTCTTAAATTTCTGCATCTAAAATGAAGGCCTTGAAATGTCTAAAATTCATTTAAAAAATATTTTTAATCATGCGTCTTAAATTTGTCTTTTCAGGACTAATTAAAGTAGGTTATTTTTCTTGCAAGACTTTTCTGTCAGGCAAACGTTTTGAGTCCTATGCATTCTGTGATGGTGAGAGAGACCCACTGCTCAACTTCGCAGGGTTTCACAATTTTTTTTTAATCAAAGATGAAATGTTTGCAAAGCTGACATTTAAAACTGACTTCAGATTCTGTTGATGATTCTATGTTAAGCCAGTTGTGCTAACTGCGCAGTCTGTGCCGATTTCTCTGTGCACCTCTGCTAATCAATGTGTCACATTCGCATATTTTGGAAATAACAGCTGACTCTGGGTCTGATCAGTGTTTTAAGGAACTTGACTGGACCATTTACCAGTTCCTGTCTATATTTCCGCTTGCAGAATGAGTCTCGTCTTCTTGAAATAAACGAGAAGTGTTATTTTTATCATGCTCTTAAATTGCTCTTAAAGCTGCAGTTGCCTCAGATAACGGCGGCTGAACAGTTTTCCTAAAAGTTGTTTCTCTGTTTTTAGCTCATTTGGCGACGAGTGCATGAGGTATATTAACAGCGCTAAGACCCTCCTCCTGGCTCTGATTGGTTGTTTTTGGTGCATTTCTTCAGACGATAATAGTAGTAGGGAAGAGATGGAGGAGATTGATCTTTTCACAGATTATCTGTCTCATAACAAATGTGTAAAAAAACATGTTTTAACAAAAGTCACAAACTGCAGCTTTAAACCCACTTAATTATATGTTACTGTCATTTTAAAAAGGTTCAATTATCAGCCTAATAGATTAGATCTCGATGCAGCCAGTGTGATTCTCATCATGTTTTGTGTTGCTGCTTCAGGTGAACATCTTCAATGGGAATAACATGGAGTCCATGATTAACTTCACCGGCTCACAGGTGAGCTTCGTTCAACGACGCAAAGCACAGGCGGCGAGTTCCGACTGCATGGATGTGTCGTTTCCCATAATGCAGCTCTGCTCGGCGCCATCTAGAGCGAGTACGAACAACCGTCTCCTCTCACTAAGGCGCCCCTGTGCAAACCAGCAGGACTGAACCTAAATGTGGCGCAGCGGAAACAGCCGCTTCGATTTGGCGCGTAATTGCCCGACAGAATGAATGAAATTACATGTTTAATGGCGTTAACATCAGCTGCACTGCAAATGAGTTATGGCCGCACGGGCAAGAAGCAGGAAAGGGTCTCGAATTAAAATAGTTCTGTGGAATTGAGATCAGCTTTCAACCTGTACTCAGCTTGTGGTAAACCGTCAGCAAAAGCAGCCATGCAGTGACGTGGCTGCTGAGGAGGAGAAGCTCTGCTGCTCCACTGACTGACTGATTGACTGACTGAATCTTCTCCTTTTCGCAATCAGCCAGCTGATTTTATAACCTGTCGCAGAAATAAATTTTATATGACGATGAATTGTTCCAGAAGTTGCCGCGATAAGCGATATTGTTGTTGTTTTGAGACTATCTTCAAGTGATTTGATAGCACTGTCAAGAATCAATCAACTTTCAATTGTAATGGACGTTTAACGCTGGAACTGGAAGACATTTTAAACATCAAAAAACTAAAACAACCAATACAATAAATTGTGGAGTCGAAAGAAGGTTGAGACCAAAGCACCACTGGAGAGTTTTTTTCCGGTTTTTTATAGAAAAAGAGACGGACAAGAAAAATGGTAAATCATGCTGGTTTTAATTTATTACGCGATTAACTGATTTATCGCTTAATTTTACGTTTCTGATGTTCTCCTGTTACAGCCTCATACTTCATGCACCTCTGTCACCTACAATGTGGGGAAGCCCAATTTGTTTAAAACCCCTCGGGTCGTTTTGGGTCGTGTTGACGCTGATTGAACTCTTGATGCTGGCGGCGGAGGGCAGCGGGTTGAAAGGACGGGAAGAGGAGGTTGTCATCTAATGACTGACTTCCTTTTCTTGCTCCTGTCCGTCCTAAATAACCCAACAACCTTTATAGTGTTGCCTCTCTGAACATCTTGTTTATGTCTTGGCTCGATGACTTTATCGCCGCTCATGCTCCCGTAGAGAGCTCTCTGACCTTTTTCCCGGTTTCAAGGTCAGCTTTCCTGCCTCTTCTTCTCTCTCTCTCTTGTACAGATGGCTGCCTACTTTGGATATTCAGTGGCTGCCTCTGATGTTAACAGCGACGGGTAAGTATGGTTTTCCTGCCTCGTCCTCTAACAGCTGACATTTCCTGGCTGCGGCGCTAAAAACCACTCGAAGGCTTAATGATGCACGCGTGTAAACCCCACGCCACCTCCTGCCTTGGCGGCGTTTAAGTGGAACCATGCGCTCCACTTAAACGCAGAGGTCACATTAAATGCACATCATTAAAAGCAGAGGTCACAGTTGAAGTGTTTACAGCTCTGCTTGTTTAGAGTCTGTGAAAAGAATCAATTCATTCAGTCAGAAACATGTTGCGTTGCATCTCAACAAGGGCAACATTTATTGACACCTGTGGCAAACACTTCAACACCAATGACTTCCTGTTTCCTTTGGATATGCACATGATCAGACGTGTCTTTTAGATGCTCTTCAATATTGGAGTCTCTTGATTCTCTCCTAATCTGTAACAAACAAAGCTGGGAGAGGGCATGTTCATCTCGTCTGCCATTGGTGATTTGCAACCCTTACCGCTAGCTGAAGAGCGCTAATAAACCGTTGGCATGCTGTTTACGCAGGAAACTCATTCCGTGAGTGTTGGGTTCTGAGGGTGTCTTATTTCAGTGGGTTTTACTGTGAAGTGAGCAGTGAGGGCCAGACGAGACGGTTTGTTCTTATTTCTGTGGCGTCTGGGTTCAGGCTTGTGGACGTGTTGATTGGAGCTCCCCTCTTCATGGACCGAGGCTCGGATGGGAAGCTGAGGGAGGTGGGACAGGTAGGAAACATAAGCATCAACACACACACACACACACACACACACACACACACACACCATTCACTGAATATGCACACGTAGCAAAGCAGCTGGAGAAGATCAAGCTGAATCACTGTCAACACAGTAAATGTTTTTTCCACGCCAGTGAAAAAAAAAAAGAAAAGATTTTTAAACAACCCCACCCTGAATACTTGCGCTGTCATGACGACACAGACGAGTAAAAGCATTTCACATGTGACTGTTCACCTCTAGAGAGATCCTTCTCTGAATATGTCCAGATTGTATTGTTTTGATCATATTCTGCATCAAATGCTCTTATATTATCACCAGATGAACTAATCGTTAAAACATGTTAACTTTTGAAATACAACAACTGTAATAATAAAATGGCGATGAGAGTAATCCATCATTTAATTACATTTTATTTGGAAGTAATTAAATGGTATTGTAGATTTTGTCTAAATACTGTAAAATATAAGAGCGGAAATGAGTCGTCGGTGCAGGATTGATCCAGCAGGCAGAAGGTGTAATAGGTTGCTGCGTGTCCCCCCAGGTGTCCGTTTACCTGAGCCGAGGCGGCTTCTCCTTTCATCCGCCGCAGCTGCTGACCGGAGCGGAGGTTTACGCCAGATACGGCTCGGCCATCGCAGCGCTGGGGGACCTGGACAGGGACGGGTACAAAGGTTAGACCAGATTTTACAGTGAAGTGTGGCGCACGGCCGTCAGGCGCATGGAGAAAGTCAGAATCCAAAAGATCAGAAAAAGGTTGATGGGGATTCTGTGACTACATGGATGAAAATCACACAAAAACACTATTCTTTTATATGCCATCCACAGCCGCGCTGGCGCCGTAGAATAACTCCGTTAATTCAACGAAACTTGGGCATGTAGATATTGTTAATTTTGTGCTGTGCATGACTGCAAAGGAGGAAATTAATTATAGAAACAAGGAGGAAATCACAAGCAAAATGGCACTAAAAATGAAATATTGAACATTTATTCCGAACGAAATTTGAACTAATGACAGAGTTTCATGTGTGAAAATTTTAATTAGATTTTTTTTTTTTGTAACACACAACAGTTCCGGTTTCTGGTACTTCTGCTAGCGACAGCCACAAACAACGATGGTCGACGAAGCCGCTTCTCTCGCCTCACTGCCGCGTCGCTTCTCCTTTAAAAAAAACAATCTGATTGGACGCTGGAGAAGAGTACTGCTGTGCTAACGGAGATAGCCTGGCAGCGAAGGTTTTAAAGACTGAACTAGCATCTCAATGCTAAACAGATAAGAACCAGCACAGATGACCCCAATGCTCCTTTTTGAAGCAACTTTTCAAAGAAGTTCCATGAATGAACCAGAGCTCCTGAAACACAGGAACAGCTAAATGAGTCTAAGGAGACTTTGTGCCAATTTGAATAATCTGAATAACATATTAAAAACGACTAATATCTTTGTTGTTCAGTTCATATGAATATTTATTCAGTAATTTAGCAGGAAAAACTGTTTTTGATATACTGCATCGCTTCTAATGACATAATTATCTTGATACTTTCTTGAAATTGCTCAAGGGAAATTTCAATGAAAAAAACTAGAAACTGATTTTAATTTAGACCCTGAAACCAAGATTTGCACGTCCGCTGGCCGTTCTCACTGAAAACAGTGCTGCAGTCGTCCGTTTCCGTGACGCTTTGTCTTGAGCAGGCTCTGACTCCAGTGTCTCCCTCCTCAGACGTGGCCATCTCTGCTCCCTACGGAGGCCCAGACCACAACGGCCTGGTCTACATCCACAACGGCCACGCCTCGGGGATCGACTCCACAGCCTCTCAGGTAAACTTTTAACCGTCGGCTTTAGGCGTGAGCTCATTTCACAGCATGAAACGAGGGTCAAAGTTGACCCGCCCTCGTCCTGTGAAGCTGAGTTTGATCAGTGTTTCTGTTGTAGTAGCACCAAATTAGACCTTCACAATAAGAGGCTTAATAATGAATTATTGGATTTATTTTTTTTCCCCCCCCAATAGGATTCTGACTCTCAGAATCGACTTCTGCTGTCATTGTTGTTGTCACATTTATTTTAAATGAACAAAATAAAAACAATTGAAAAAAAATGAAACAAATGTATAAAAATTCAAGATCCACAAAAAAACCTCTTCAGTTTTTCCCACTTCCCTGCCCCTCAGGTCCTGCAGGGTACATGGGCGTCCAGCTACATGCCTGCTAGCTTTGGCTACTCCATGACAGGAAGTACAGACATAGACCAGAACGGATATCCAGGTAAACTTTACTCACACCAACACTTTTCTAAACGGATCCATTTAAGGCTTTTTAACACTCTGCTGGGAATAAAACTGAACCGTGGTTGCGTCCAACAGATTTGGTAGTTGGCGCGTTTGGAGCGGACAAAGCTATTTTATACAGGTAATCCAATCTAAATCTTGTGTCTGTGTGTGTGTGTGTGTGTGATCCCCTGCTGATGCCTCTGCCTGAAAGGGAGAAGTTTAATGAGCGAGGCCACCTCTGATATCAAAGAGCTACTGTTTTTCATTCACTTCACTCCTACTTGCTTTATAGAAGCTACAAATACAGAGGAGCATTCACATGATCCTCCTTAGTGTTGAAACACGTTAACCCTTCTTAATTCGTGCAAAACACTTTCAGAGCACAAACTATGTTCCTCTATCTATTCAATCACTTTATGTCTTAGTCAAATGTAGCGGACGTCCCATAAACAGGCTATGAAGGAAGCGTGGGCGATTTGGACTTTGAGTTTTATCGTGATATTTTGTGCGCTGTATTGTGACGCGATCACAAATGCTGTCCTTCAAAAACATTCCAATTTTATCCTAAATATTCCTTTAGGATAAAAATCGCATAAAAAGTGTGATTTGTATCACTAACCACAAATTCATATTTCTTTATGCTTTTATTGGACAGACAGTGGGAGGAAAATAGTAAAACTAACAGCGCTGATAGTTTTAAACATAATTAATAGTAAATTATCGTGACCAGGATAAATCTGGATTCTTATCGTGCCAAGACATTTATTACGATAAACGGCAGTCTGTGTTTCTGTGCATCAGAGCTCGTCCGGTGATCAGTGTGAACGCTACGTTAGACATAAGCCCCCAGATCATCAACCCAGAGGAGAAGAGCTGCACCATTCCTGAAACCAACACGCAGGTGTCATGGTGAGTGCTCACATCTCGGATGAATCCTCCGTTTTCATCCTGACATCGTACATTTTTTACCATTATGCATTTTAGCTAAACTCTCATGAAAGTTTCGTGGTTTTAAGCAAACCCGTAGCTTTAGTGAATGCTGACTCCAGTCGCGTCTGATTTTCACTGAGATTAGTTTGTTTTGCTTCACAGTTTTAAAGTGAAGTACTGTCTGGCAGCCGGCGGGTTTGGAGTTCCGTCCTCTCTGAGTGAGTAACCTAAGACTGTGGATCGACTATTTCACAAATTCAGTTCAGAAAGTGAAAGTTCTTATTATACAGTGTGTGATTATTGCTTACAGCTTGTGAAACCATGATGGGAAATTTCCCTTCTCCTGACCATGTTCCTACTTCCTGCCGCAGGTTTTCGTGTGGACCTCACGCTGGACCGCCTGAAGCAGAAGGAGGCGACCAAACGCGCCCTCTTCCTCCACAGTGCCACCTATCAGTACGCCAAGAACATGACGGTGACCAGCAACAGACGGCTGGCCTGCGAGGAGCAGGAAGTGTATTTAAGGGTGAGGAAGTTATAGACCAGGGGTCACCGACCTAATACTTCAGGGGTACAGAGTAACACAAAGGCCTACTTGTTTGATTCGGACATACATTTTCTTGGCTCAGACTTTATAAGAAGAAGATCTTTTGTGCCAAAACATTTTGTAAGTAGCGCACATCAGTGTGAGTCTGTGGGGGTCGAAGGGCATGCCAAAGCCTAAATCTTATTTGCTTTTTCTGTGAGCTAAAAATGATGAGCGGAGTTTGAACCTCCCGTTGTTCTGAGATCCTGCCTGAGCTTTTTACAGAGTGCGCGGTTGTGGCGCGGTCGCCGGTTTATTAGCTTTTTTTTTTTTGTGGTTTGGTGAACTTAAAAGCCGACGGGTCACCCGACAGATCGGAGGGTACGCACAATACTATCACTGCACCTGACCTGCAAGAGCGCAGCTCTCCAACACGCATCATGTGCGCGTCGCACAAAGCAGCGCACCTTTTTTTTTTTCTTTTTACACAAACGATGCTAAATAATAGAGACATGGAAGCGAAGCGACCCTGTGAACCACGGAAAGAGGAGGATATTGATTCCCAGGTTTTGTGGTGTCAGACGTCCAAAGGAGGAGAAGGTGAAGCAACAACTTTTGCTTTATTTTCACTCTTTTGGGGAACGTTTCGACTAGATTAAATTGTTTAACCCGCCTTGGAAATGGTCTCACAACAACAACATCAAAGCTCAACGCGATAACTCCTGGAACAATTTATTTTCCAGCAAAATTTGTTACAGTGACGGGCCAACATGCAAAGTTGAGGACTTTCAGTTCTTCATGATGTGCGGGTCCAGCTTTCTGCCGTCAGTCGGCTTCTTGCCATCGCTGCCTCCCTTTCCCTTTTACGTTCTGTTCCCTCAGAAGTGTATTTATTACTGCAACTGTTCGAAGGCCTGTGTGATGCCTTATTTGCACACATGGTGAGTGAGAGATTGCGCTATCATTACAGATTACATCAATGTTCAGCTATGTAAAAGGGCCTTGAATTATTACTCACACCCCTTTGGTTTTATGGGACAGAGAGTGGAATGAAAACTCTCTCTAAATTTTTTTTTTTAAAATAAAAACTTGAATAGTTCCCATTTGTTTTTAACCCACTTTGCCTCTTTTCGTGTTCTTGTTCATAAAATCCAGTGCAGCCCAGTGTTTGTGGAGGCCACCTACTTCCACCTATATTTAATTTAATGTCGATATAAATCCAGATGTTCTGGGAAGCGGGAGAACAAGAAACATGTCAGATTCGTTCAGAGAGCAAGCCGTGAGGAGATCGATGCAGGGTTAGGTGTGGGGAGGGAACTGTTTTAATCCAACGTAGAAAAAGTCTTCAAGTTGACTTTCTGAAACCTGCATCTGCAGGTTTAAATGGTCATAATCATTCTGCACATGTTAGTCATCCACCTGTGTGACCTCATCTGAAAGTGTAAAGAGAGGCTGGGAAAGGCAAGAGTTTAAAAACAGTCAAAAAGTACAGAATATTTCCATAAAATGAAGCTGAAAAAAGTCGACCTGAAGCTGCACATCTGATTCCCTTCTCCTTGTCACCCAGGACGACCGCGAGTTTCGGGATAAGATCACTCCCATCTCCGTGGCGATGGAGTACATTCTGGACTACCAGCTGGCTGCAGATCAGACCGGACTGCTGCCCATCGTCAACATCTGGGCGCCAACTAACGTCACCAAGCAGGTACTCGCTGCAGATGAGGCTGGAGGGTCTTCTCCTATGTGTCAGGGGTGTCCAAAGTGTGATCCAGCGGCCATGTGTGTGTGTGGCCCCCTATTGCAGATCAACAATGATTCAGATGTGTCTCGACCAAAAACTAAGTTGCAAAATCACAACTTTATTATCATAATACAACGACTTTATTCTTGTAAGTTTATGATTTTATTCAAATTCAATTCTTAAAAATACTTTATTGATCCCAAAGAGAAATTTAAACTTTAAATGCTGTTTATATAATATTATGAACTTTACTCTTGTGAGTTCATCTTATTTTCTTAGTGTGCCTTCAGTACTCTGTTGTGCTTTTAATACGGCAAACTTAAGAAATTAAAGTATTTTTGCAGGAAAATGCTCTTCCTACAAAAATATTTTTTTTCCTATTAAAAAACCCTAAAATTAGATTACATCTTTTTTCGTCTTCTTTTTTTAAATTTGATCGACCTGCGAGACTTTTGACTCAACCATCTTGGCTCACGTGCCAAAAGTTCCACTGTTGCTATGGTAACTTAAACAGTGAAGTTAAATCGGCGCCATGTTAGCACAGAGCTAGACTCTGAATGAAGCCCATATTCTGGACTGTGAATAAGACACAATAGAAAAAGTAAATCTCCCTCAAGTGGCTGTTCTTGGTCCTGAAGCGCTCGGGCTGGTCACTCTGACAGTCAGTCTGATTTTCCGTTCTCTCTCCTTCTCCGTTTTGTGCCAGGCTCACATTCTGCTGGACTGTGGCGAAGACAACATCTGCAAACCCGAACTCAAGCTGTCGGTGCAGAGGTCGGTGTAGCGAAGTCGATTTAAATGAAACCAGTCATGGAGAGATCACGGCGTTAGAGAGTTATTGCAGGTCGTAACTGTCCGTGTCCTCTGATTGGCCGCAGCGACCGGGAGAAGATCTACATCGGCGACGACAACGCCCTCACCCTGATGGTCACGGCTGAGAACAAGGGCGAGGGCGCCTACGAGGCCGAGCTGCACGTCTACCCGCCGCCACAGGCCGACTTCACCGGGGTGGTCCGCAGTCAGGTAGACCTGAATCCACAGCGAACGCCAAAAAAGGCGCATGAAACCCAAAGGATTATCTTTGAGGTCTCAAAGTAATCTTCATGCACATGGATCAAAGACGGAACCTGTAGAACTCATGCTCTGATTTTGTGATGAAGAACTGTGATAAAGTTCTGTTTGATTTCCTCTGCTTGGGAGCAAAAATATACTGCTCAAAAAAATAAAGGGAACACTCAAACAACACATTCTAGATCTGAATGAATGGCACATTCTGATTGAATACTTTGTCCTGTACTGAAGTTGAATGTTCTGACAACAAAATCATTGTTGATTGTCAATCAGTGTTGCTTCCTAAGTGGACAGTTTGATTTCACAGAAGTTTGATGTACTTGGGTATATTGAGTGTTCCCTTTATTTTTTGAACAGCCTAAGAAAGAACTATCTGATTGCTAATCAGGTCTGGTTCGTCTTTCTCCGTATTGCATAATTTACTTTGAGAGGTCGTCGCTGCGGACAATAAAACGATACCGCTTCGGCCTGTGCGCCGCACGAAGAAGCGGAACGCTTACTTCGTCGGGTGAGACCTTGCTGCGATGCATGACTGGTTTCGACTAAATCGACCGCCGATGCACCGGCTGCTTTGAGTTTACGGAAATCATCTTACGCCACGGTGTCACAAAGCAGAGAAGAAAGAAGCAAAATGGCTTTGTTCCGAAAAAAATTTTGGCACTACTAGAAAAGGCCTATTGTGTGTAACAGTCAGAAATAGGCTTCGTGTGCTAACATGGCAGCGTGCTGGCTGAATGAACACGGCGTCGATGTATTAAGGAGAAAAATGTTTTGTGGGAAAAGAAGCATTTTCCCTGCAAACTCGCAATTTCTTCAAGTTTTGCCGTGTGCTGGCAAGCTATTCTCTGGAAATGAAGTTCATGGCCGTAAATGCTTTGAGATGGGCTTGGGCCGGAGAGATAAAATCATGCTTTAGCTAAAGTCATTCATGATAATCATTTGTTGATAACAATAAGCACACTAAAAATGACTTTAGCACTTTGAACATAGACGGAGCCGTGGGCTGCCGTCATTTGGCGGCAGGCTAGGCTTTGCGTGTCTGTACTTTGCACCAAGCTTTGCGCAGGTGTGCTGCTGACCTAGCTGCAGATGCAAAAAGTCAGCAGCTGAGTTAAAACGGTTTAATAGCTAGCCCAGTGATGCTGTGTAACCGACCAAGCGCAATCTCACCATGTGTTAAATCTACAGGCTGCAGCTGGTGCAGCCAATGCTCCACTTCTGAGGGGCTGAAGCGTAAAGAAAACCGGCGATGTTGCGTGACGCTGCTATCGCCGAAGAGGCTGAGGGTCCTTTTTGGCACGGAAAATGGAAATTGTTCGGAAGCTGGCGTTGACGATGACGTTACGACCAGGACATTTCCAGCCAATTTGTCTTTGAGGCGTTCCCGAATAAAAACAAGTTTGGACGTCTGACTACAAACTCACGCTATTGTTAACGATAAGTTATTCGTAAAAAAGATGGCAGCTCTTTACGTCGTTGGGCTCAACTCTTCGACCGCCCTCCCGCCGGTGACCGTATCGACCGCAAACCAGTAATAAGCCCGCTGGCAACGCTCGAGGCAGATCTCGGGTTGGCGCTTTCGTCGCTTTCGCAGCAAATTTAGGCGCATGCCGCGTAAATGTTTGGCACAAATCTTTTGCTGCAAGTCTGAGCCAAATGTCACGTGGAGCGCTGTCCGCTGCTATTATTGGAATGGGTGACCCCGGTCCCGCGCCTGCCCAGCGAGGCCGGCAATCATTACTGATCTGGCGTACTACTGGCGGTGCGTGGGCATCCACAAATAGGCATGAAGTGTTGCACGCCACTGTAAGAACTGGACGCGAAACGCTCAGAGCAGAACAAACTTCTGGGTTTGCTGCGGCGGAAGTTTGCTTAAAAATACATTTGCCAATGTGCGTGTTGGCCGGAGATGATTGCGGGTTTGTGCCGAGCATCCAGCATTAGCGTTACCGCCGCTCAAGCGATGTCACCGACAGTACTATTGAGCCGCTGTTTAAACGCTCAGCGCTTCGGTATGCACTGCGCCAAAGCATGAGTAACGAGGCTGTGATTGGCACAAATCACACGCTGCGTTTTATCTAAGTGAATAAACTGGAGATATTTGAACGCTCATTGTGACGACTTCTACCAGTACGCTACGTGATGCAACAATCGACACACAATGTAAATGGTCGCAGTCGCAAGCTCAAAGCGTTGCCTCTTCGCCAGCATGTATTTGACAAGGCATAAAGTGTTGAATAGGTGGAAGGCATGGTTTATTCAACCTGGTGTTAGAAAGGACGCTCTGGGGATGAAACGTGGTAACCTGCCACCATTTGGCTGGCTTCTGCTGAAGCTGAAATTGGGGTGGTGAATGTTGGCTGGTATCGAGGGTGACGCACCACTCGTGCGCTTTCGCTTCGAACGAGGCTGAGGAGTCACGCACACACAGGTGGACCCACTGGCGATCGCGCCAACTACCATTTTTATTGGCAGTGTTAAAAAGCGCTATGTCGTTAAAGTGACCCACTACCAATTATCACGTTCTGATATCTGTACTTCTGTAAATGGGCAGCCCAATATACCTGAACGAAACTGAAATGAAAACGAATTTTTGTGAATGCTAGTACACCCACATTGTTTAATTTTTTTCGGTACGTTTTATTTATTCAAATTCAAGCTAAATAACCCATTGCTAACAGCTGACAACATGCGAAAGAATCGTGCGTGAACCTTCGGCGACCCGCACTGTTCAACTCGCTTTCGGCAATCGTGTTCCGGGCTATACAACAAAATAACAGCTAAGCTGGTCATTACACACAATGCGTCCCGGCGTGGTTCGTGAAAGTGAAGTGACTTTGGAAGAGGTGCTGGGCTCAGGAACCTCTTTCAGGCAGCTTCCGCGAAACTCGTGCGGCGGACGTCCCAATCTTGATTTCGAGGTCTTAAATGGTGTTCCCATGAGTAATTTCAGAGAAAGTATCAAAGGCAATGTGATGCGATATCAAGGCTTTGTTTTCCTGCTAAATGCTGAATAGGCTATGGTACTGAACGGCAAAATCATTGGTAGTTTTATCTGTATTGAACTAAGGTGACCTTTTGTTCATTTCGGTGACCAGGCTATATCTTCATTACCTCTGACAAATATTAAATGCCGACGCTACTGTACTACTGGCGTCCCAATCGTTGTTTCAAGGAAAGCGTGCGACGATGGCGAGCACGGCTTATCGACATGAAATGGCTGGCAGTATTACAAATCGGTAAGTGAATCTGTCGTCATTAATTTGGACAGAAGCTAAGCTCGTTCAATATTCGGCTGGCTGCAGACTACCCTGACGACCTACATTCGGTAATTTCTCGCTTTACGTCATTTACAAACCAACCCAGCTAGTTGATGCTGAGCCATTATGATATTGTTTTTGCTATTGTTTCTCCATCGCAATCGATCCCCAACCACTCTGATCTTTGGATACGATGCCTAACTGCGCAAATCTCGAATCCCCGGCGCTGCTAATCGCTCCGGTCAGCGCTGGATGGCAGTCGCTGCGCATGTCCTTCACACGGTCAGCTCTGCCGGCGACTGAGTCCCGGCTCGCCCAGTCGCTTTCGAAGCAAAATAGCCATTAAGCTTGATGGTCTCAAGAGGCCAGCATCTTGCAACGTTGAGTTCATCTTGTTGATAATCCTGGAAGGCTGTCCAGAGTCAAGTGTTCAGCTGTGCGTCTGTCTCAGAGGCAGCTGACTACATGCAGTAACACCCATTCTGTAAAATAACTGCTTTTTCTTTGAAAGATGAAGCATCGGCCCACTCCATGTTGTTTCAGCTTTAGCTTGCCATGTGCAAACTGACTAAACATTATTCAGTGTGCGACCATTATTGTTGATCTTGTTTCCTCGGCATTTAGACCCGCGGAGGAGCTCATTAGCCACAGAGTCAAACATGCAGTCTGACTCTGCTCACGCCTGAACTGGCTACTCACCGGAATGACGTCGCTAAGCGACCAAGTACAAATGTAACTGCCCACAGGTAGGAAAATCAAAGACATCTGATCATATGCGCTATCAAAACAGTCATTGGTGAAGGTATGTTTGCCGCAGGCCCGCTGGTCACTAGCACCTGCCACTACGGCTAAACTAGCGGAGCTGTAAGCTTACTCAGCGACTCTGCACAGCCGATGTGATGCAGAGTGGAGGCGCGTAATTGCACGCTGTTTGGCGTTAATTTGCAGACCATCATAAACCCGCCAGTGTTGCCCGTATAAGCTGTTCAGGGAGACAGCAGGCATAACTCGTGAAGGCGGCCACTAATGACAACCTCTACGAAGAGAAGAAGAAGGCGGCTGAGGCATCGGGCGAGGAAGGCCGTGGCGCGTCTCTCGCTCATTGGCCTCTGTGGTAGATGTAGGGCGGTTCGGAGACGAAAGGAGTCGACAGGCAGACACGACCTCTCTTCGCCGCTTCAACAAGCGCCCTAAAGCCGTCTCAACCGTCGGCGTCAGCCGTTAGCATTCCGAAATTTTAGTGAACTCCGATGTAGGCTCATTTGAAGAAGGCTGCGTGAACTGCGCTGAAGAACGGCATGAAATTAGCGTTTGGGACATAAGCGATAGAACCGGCATGGTTTGTTTTCTTTATCGAGGCGCAGGGCACATTCCGGCGCTCTCCTGTTACGATGTTTGAAATATCTTCCGGTAAATTCCGATCTGTTGGGTTGCTTGATGAAGTATCACTTGAGAAAAGTGTGGCTTTATCATCAGTATCGCGTGAAATCAGCTCTTAGTGACACTGCTGCGGACAATTCCCTAAAATAAACTTTGGCCTGACAAGAAGATACGTCGTGTCCGATCGTCAGGCTCGCGGACTCCATGGCACCAGCGTTTTACAAGCTGGCGAGGCTCAGAGACACCACTCCCTCTAGCTTGCCCAAGATAGGCCATGGCTTTCGTTGCAGCGTGTTTCCAGCTGCATATACCATTTCATTGGGCCAGCTCCTGGCATAGGCTCAGCGACCTCTGTGTTCGATCTACTGACATTCTTCCGTCCATCATAGCATTATCCCTTACCGTCAGAGGCTATCCACTGTCACCTGACAGCCATGTTGTTCCGACAGGCATATTACCCTGGCCCAGCTGGCACCGTAAGATCAGCTCTATTAGTACATTGTGTTGCACAAGTGGGTTTGAGCGACTTTGCATTTGTATGGTGGGCCAGCTCCAGCAGTGGGCATGCCCTGCTCCACTGATCGAAGCGACCATTGTCTCGTAAAAACTGTAAAGCTGAAGGCTCAGCTTTGCAGAAAACTGTTCGGCTGCAGCTCCTCTTGGAAGCTGGCCGGGCGAGGCTTCTACTGGCAGAAATCCTGGTCCGAGAGCATTGACTCCGTCAGCCCCACAAGCTGATCAGCGTCACTGCAGTATCTTGATGCAGAGGCCCTACAGCGGTGCCCAGCACAACACAGATCTGGTCGATTTTAAGGCTGACTCGCTTCTGAAACTGTTGAGTGTAACCTGCGGGGTGTTCTACTTACCGCTCAGGATAAAAAGTATGCTACAGCGGCTTTACTTTATTGGTCACTGGCAACAAACTAGGCTTGCATCTAAAAATATTTTTTAAATAATTTTAGATATTTACTCAACACCCTATTTAATTCTGAAAGCTAGACTTAAAAAAGCTACTGTATAATTTAAAGAATATTTTTTATTTAAAATATTTAAATAAGCTCATTTGAAAATGAGCTCAAAAGCTTACATTCCCCTCCCCATAGTGTCTATTCCCACTATAAAGCTATGTCTAACTTTAGGAGTATTAGTGAAGGTATGGTTTACATCATCAGAAGTGATCATCATCTGCAGCGGTGATGTATTTTGTGTAGTGATGTAGTGATGTGATCGCTCACCATCACTGCATCGCTGTGATGATGATAATCATCATCTATTCCAGTATGCTTAATGATGACCGCATGATTATCATCATGCAGTGATGATAATCATCATCATCATCTCTGTGATGCTAATATTTGTGTGATGATGATAAATCATTACATGATGATCATCACTTTGTGTCGGTCATCATCCTTACATGATGATCGCATCGCTCTGATAGTATGATCATCACCATGTGCTAGAAGTTGATGTAGTGATGATATCACCACGTACGATCTCTGTGATGATGGCAGTGATGGTCATCATCACCATCATCATGCAATCATGTATTGCATCATGTCTATGATATGTAGTGATGGTCATCTCGATCATCATGCAGCCGATATTGATCATCACTACGTAAATCATGCGATAGCAGTGACTGACCAATGATCTGCGATTGATGGTGATGATGACCATCAGTGATGATACGTGATGATATTGACGACCCATGATGATGATCATCACTACATGATAATCCATCTTACATGATGATGTGCTGTGATCTTTACATTGATCTGTGATGATGACCATCACCCCAGTGATAATGATCCTTTTGTATTCTTATTTGTAATGTAGGCAACATGCATGCAGCCATACTGGCCCATCTCGTGCCCGGCATACGGACAGCAGAGGCCTGGCTGACTGTTTGGTGCGCCTCTCAGCTCAGGCTAATGACTGAATGCCATTGTAGGGTATTTTGTTTGTTGCTAAATTCAGAGGCCAAATTTGTGTTTGCAGCATGACCCTCGCTGTTTGGCTGGCTGTTATGCGTGTGTTTACCAGCTGTCCTTGCACGTGATGACCAGTCTGTTGTATTATTGGCATTTCATGCAATAAGCGCTGGGGTATTGTGATCTGACTCTCAATGTTTCCATGCGTAACTCTGTCCTGTATTTGTACGCTGGCCACATCTTAGGTGCAGCATTACCATAATCAAAACTACATTATTTGAGCGCCTCAGAGTCGACTTCCATTCAAATGCATATCTTTTGCTCTTCTGTGTGGGGCACAATTTGTATGAGAAATCTTTGTAGTATTGAAGAAAACCATTCTAGCGTTAGACTGTTGGCCTCGATATCAGATCTTAGCTTTTATGATGATCTATGCAGCTAGCCTGCTTTGACAGGCAGCCGCAAAGATTGCTAAAGTGTGCTATTGAAGTATTATCAATCGTGTTATTTAATATTAAATGCATTAAATATTGCAAATGTAAACGCCTTCAATTCAGCATGGCTCGACGAAATGGACATCTGAGAGACCGCATTTAGCGGTTAGTCTCAGCAAATGAGCGGTGGTGATCATTAGCGACAGTAACCAATCGTGGTGGCCGATTGATGCGTTTCAGCACCTAATGACGTACTATTGGCACGTGGGCCTGCCATGAGAAAAGCTTCTTGACTCTGTGAGGTACACCTGCGTGGCGCACCCAATTTCGAGTGGCAAAGACACGGCTGTGTGTGTGTGTGTGTGAGATACCCAGATATTTGGTGAAGATGTTCATGGCGTGACCCAGTCGGCGTTGTACAATCAGCTGGCTGGCGAATGAGACTCAGAGATCATAGAGTGAAACAGTGATGGTTCGGCCCCAAACTTTGGGTGTAGAAAAAACCCCGGCCACAGCAGCGGCCATCTAATCCCGAAACTATCTGTTGTGTGTTGTTCAGCAGGAAACCGCTCCCTGTGCTCCTGAGTCAGCGTTGGCTTGCCACTCTGAAGGGTCAGGCAACTGGGCGTGGTATGGAATCTAGGCTCCACATTGACCTCACCTCCTCGTTGGCTCTTGGGGTGATGCGGGGCCTTCACCTTCCAGGCCAGCTTCTTCTGGTGTGAGCAGTGCTCACGCACTCGGTTCAACGCTGGTGCGTGTGGACAAGGGGTGGTCGGAGCTGGCTACAGAGAGCCCATGTTGCATGTGTGACCAGGCAGCGCCTCACTCTGGCACTTGAAAGAGAAAGGATACCTAGTATGGGTAGGCAGGGCGATGGAACCGCAGCTTCTGTCACCCTACCATGTCACGTACAGTAATGAAATAAAAGTGCCAGGCGAAGAGTAGACCTGTATGTTAAGAGTGAATCCCATCTTTGCATTTGTTGTCATCGATACTGCTATTTGTGCTGGCCAAACTCTGAGCGAAGAAAGAAATCTGAGTCGTGCAAGCGCTTAAGCGTGATGTGACGCTACGCGCAATGACGCTGAAAAACAAAGTAAACTCAGTGACCCGCACTCACTTTGACCACCCTTCATAAACATCGGGACGCCTCAATCCGGATAAGAAAAAACAAACATGATGTATAGATCGCTGCAAAGAGCTGAGCACGGCGGCTGGCAGCTCTGCGGCGCTCGGCCTTCTGGGCCGTGAACTGAACGGCTTTTTCGCTTTGAGGCTTTTATATCTATTTTATGCATTTGGCTCTGGTATATTGATTTTGCTGTTTCAAAGTGTTGTTCAGAGGCAGAACGTTCATTGCTGTATCGCTTCGTCTTATTGCCTTCAATGTGGCTGCTGCCATGGTGATCTGCACTCTTAGTAGAATGATCTTCACAGCCGGCTTAAGCAAGGAAGTCAGGCGCATTGGCTCGGCATTTCAATCGGCTGGATCGGGTATTTGCCTGTCCGGCCAACAACACCGAAGATCTGACGGCTGCAGGCTGTGCCAGTCTGGCAGAGTAGAAAATGCAAGCGAAGAGTCGCTGTTAGTCGGCTGTGTTGGCTAAGAGAATCGTTGCTTAGCGGCACGGCGCTCTGTGTTGTAATTATAATTCAACGGCGTGTTGTATTACTGTGATCAGTATTTGCACGGATCTGGCGCCAGCATCAGAGCTTGTGGCGCCTCCTGCCCTGTTAACACCGGACATTATTGACGGTCATTTGCTGCATCCAGTACGATCCGTGGCGATGTGAGGCAGCCCGGCTGGCAAAAGAGGCATGTTAAATGTGGAGATGATTGACTTAGCTGTGCGACTTTTGATGTGAAAATCGCTGTGAAGGCAAACAGGCTTCCCAGTGGTAGTGATCTTTGAATATTGGTCATTTCCAGTCAACGCTTTCAACTACATTTAACTGTTCGGTTATGGTTCTCTGTTCAATGTTGCTACTGGCGCCCGACAATACTGCCCGTGCCTGGTCAGCTGATCTGGCTAAAGCTTCTGTAAGGAATTTTAGCGAGATGGCACCTTTCCACAAAAAAAGTAGGCAGCCCTGCCGTGAGCATGCGCTGAGGCCGGCCCATTGCAGCTTATTACAAATATTGACCCTATCAGGCCAAACGGACCTACGTTTGCACCGGTCGTAAACAAGCCTAAAAACTGTTGAGAAAATGATGTAGAGTGCTCCAGGGAATATCCTGTGTCGATTCTGGTTTCAAAAGTGTGCATTTTGAAAAAAACAAAAGATAATGTCTGAAAAATTCATTGTTGGGCTGAATATGAACGGCATAAGGAGACTATTCTGAGGCACTGAGACTGAGTAGAAGGGTGTGTGCTAAAAAAAAGGTGGCATTAATATCTCCAGTATCTAAGAGGCCCTGGTAAAGTGACTGAACTATTGACCAGCAAGGTGTTGTTTACCTGTGCTGGCCCGGCTCCCTTCTGAAAGGAGTCACGTCGTCATCGATACGCACTGTCACACTCTTACTTATTAGCTTGCAGCTGCTTTTTATAAAGAAAGTTACAATATTACAGCTTTTGCCCAAAAGCGCAAGCGATCTGGGTAAACCCACCTTTGAACAAATCTGAATAGCGTAGAAATGTTAGAATAAAACAAAAATATTTTTAAATCCCATTGTTACCAACGCAATGGTCGTAATTTGCGCAATGCATAATCGTATATTTTAATCATTGGTGCAAACCATGTTTGGGGTTGGCTGGCCTTTGGCCTGCGGCTCTCGCTGCTATTGAGTGCTCATAACCAGGAGGAATTTGATGTTTCGACATCAGCTATGATACTCAATTCGGTGCTGATTACGCGGCGAAAATGTGTTCTAGCGCTCTTGCGTATTACGCCTCAGCAATTTGATGCAAATGATCTGCTGAAACTCAAATGGTGACCAATGTGAGGGCTTTACTATGCGTTAGCTCCGACGCTCTAGCGTCCGGTCTTTCACTGTTTGCTGCTGCATGACATGCTATGAAAAAATCATGTATAAATCTCATTATTAGAGGCCCAGGACCCGCCCAGTGAGGCCGCTGTTTTTAAACATAAATGCTGCAGGTAGTGGCTGCTGGGCATCGTCCAGCGTGGCAACAATCATCTAGGCACTTGTGTTAACCTGGCAGTCACTCACCTTTTTGCCTGCATTCTTCCGTGTCAAATGTTTGCTCACCTCGGCTGCGGTGTCATTTTCTTAGCACTGCTTACGGCGCACCTGGCCCAGCGCCGTATATGGCCCCACGGCGCCTCGGAAAAATATGACTTTCCACTGTGACCAGTAACATGGCCCAGGTGCCCATTTAAACAAGACCCACTGGCACGCGACCAGCTTTGTACCAGCTAAAGATCTTGGCAATCAGCGTGTGGTCACAATCTCGACTCAATGTGGTGACAGGGTAAACGAAGGCTTCACGCCCGGCTGTTGTCTTGATGAGAGCAGCCAGCCACGCACGGCTGGCGGCATGGCCAGTACGATGGGCACGCTGGCCAATGGCCAGCCATTTAGCGCTCCAGGAGCTGGCGTCTGTAACGCGTGGCCCGAATTCACAGTCTTTGGCCGAGAGTGTGGCGGTGGCTGTTGCAGGCCCAACACCCGATTTCCAGTTTCAGGGCGACCTGGCCTTGACGTTTGGCAATAGCAGTTTTGCGTGGCTAGTTTGTCTTGCACGACCAGCCCACCAGCACAGGGGAGACCAGGTGACACGCCCGGCGTTGTTCTTCCAGGCTTCTGTGGTGGCTGCTGTGACTCTGGAAGAAAAGAGCTCATCTCAATGGGCTGTTGTGTTAAAATGCTCAGTTTTACAGAAATGATGAAGAGTGAGGGCGCTCACCAGAGGCAGCTGTAATGCAGCGAAGTACAGGCAGTTTACATCAAGCATCTCATAGTTTTTAGTCTGGAGTACGACCCTGAAAAACTTGCGGTTTATGCAGCAAAATCCATTGACCAGCTTTAGCCAAGAGGTATTTCTTTGTGCCTCGCAGGCCACATTTCTTTTTGGTTTCAGTTCTGCTAAGAGATTTATTGTCGTGGTAAAACTATGACACCTTTTTGGCTCTGTACCCACCTCAGGCACCACCGCAGCAACACCACAGTGCCCGCAGCGCGATTCTGATAAGCGCGTTTATCAGCTACTGCTGATAATTAAGCTAATTTTGACAGGCGCAGCTCTTTGCCTCACAGATGAGCCCAACGTTCATTCTAGTACCTTCAGCAGCATCTGTAGTCTGGCCTCAGGATTGTGAGAGGCCAGCGCTGCTGAGCACGATCGGGGGAAAATGGCAGTAAAAGGCACGTTTCCAGGCCCGCAGGTGGCTGGTGCAACCATGTCGAGGCCGTGAGGCTGTAAATTTAGGCGCACTCCCCTTGTTTTCGGCCTACGCGTGGGTCGGGTGCGCTGCTGGCGCTCCTTTCCCTACTCCACCGCTATGTCTTCGAGCATATGGCAAGCAGGCGGGTGATCATTGTTTAAGCGGCAAATCAAGTATGTCTGCTCAGGCTGTCATGACGGCTGCTCTGCGGCCAAAGGAGTGGTCAGCCCTAAATCTTTGGCAGGTATCCGATGCGGCGCGGCTTCCCCGCGTGGATAAGCAAAGCAGCCTGTTGCTCCATATCGGCCGGCTGACATCGAAGGCGATTGATGTGCCCGACGGTGGCGGAAGCGAAAGAATCGACAGCCGCTACCCCAGAAAGAGCTCATCCCTGTCCAGCTGCTCCCTGATTGCCAGCCCTTATCCAGCTGAGCTGGTTATGGTTACGATGCTCACCTTATCAGCGTTTTTCCCACCGCTTTGTAGCTGAGGAAGAGATGGCGCACTGATCGCTGCTCACACTGTCAGTACAAATATTTGAGGTATTCTAACGAGAATGGCCCAACAATAATAGTCAAACGCTTATGCAAAAGTAAAATCGAAAGCTTCTGTCTTTAAAGAGCATTTCAAGCCAGTGGCAAAACATTACCTGCAGTTAGTGGCTATTTATAGAGCTGCTACTGTACATCAGGCTGTTAAATATCTTTGGTATCACTCAGCGTACACCAGTAAAATTAACCAATGTACTTATTTATTTGTCAACAAACTTGGCATTGGCACAACGAATTTTTGTTTTGTTTGTTTTTGACTATGTGGCTTTTTATAACGTATGACGATCTTGTAGAACAGCTGCGTGTACCAAGTCTTCTTGCATCACAATGTCGAGCAAACGGTTATGTCTCAAGCATTTCGTGTGGTAGGCGTAATATATTTAGGTTGTCACGAGAAAAGTCTCACCGTAACCAAAAAGCTGGCTCAATCAGGAGGGCGGGTCTTCAGTATCACGGCGAGCGGCGGTATCGCTGTCTGACGCGCTTTGGGGTGCGGGGATGCTTGGTTCTGTTTCCTGGCTTTGGTGCCGGCGGCGCTCAGAGGCCATTACCAGGTGGATGCCGAGGTCTGCTCCGGGTCGCGGCTCTCCGCGCGAGCACTCCGCGCCCGGCTGGCGTTTCCAGCGCGGAAATTCAGAAGATAAATCAGCTTACTGCGCCATTGC
>CAKLNU010000449.1:0-12500 GCA_922788865.1 Poeciliopsis turneri
AGTGCTTCGTTCAGTTGTGTTGCGCCCCGCATTTACCTTTGTGGTAAATTTGGTCGAGAACCAGCCTCCAAACCTAACTCCTTATTTCTATCAATATTTTGGTTATATTCTTTAACATGGGACTACACAGTGGCACAGTTGGTAGCACTGTTACAGCAAGAAGGTCCTGGGTTCAATTCCTGGCCCAGGGTCTTTCTGCACAGAGTCTGCATGTTTTCCCTGTGCGTTCCTCCGGCTTCCTCCCACAGTCCAGAAACATGAGTGCCAGGTAAATTGGTTTCTCTAGGTGTGTGTGTGTGTGTGTGGTGTGTGTGTGTGTGTGTGTGTGTGTGTGTGTGTCTCTATGTTGCCCTGCGACAGACTGGCAACGTGTCCTGATGACCCGCCTCTCACTCAGAACGTTGCTGGAGAGGCAGCAGCTCCTCGCGACCCCACTGGGGACAAGGGTGTTAGAAAATGGCTGGATAGATTCTTTAATATCCCAGAATTTTCACATAAGTTGTCTGAGGACATTTTGAATAAATGTCCTCAGACATTTATTTGCAGGTGCAAATACTTTTTGCACCTGCTTAAATGAAACTTAAGTAAATCTACTTCAGTAGAAACATATAGAAACTGATTGGAGTACAGTTTTGGGATTTTCTAAGCCACCTCTATTAACGATTGCTCTATGGATCACTTTACCAAGAACACTGCCATGAAATACCGTCTATCCCTGCAGTGGCCGTCCCACCCACAAGCGGTGGGCGTCACTTATTTTGGTTTCTGAAAGGTGGCAACCCTAGCTGGACCGGGTCACTGTTCTGACTTGGTTCTGACCCCGTTCCTCCATCCTGGATGGAGCTCCTTTGCCTTCCATCCTCCATATGAGCTGCAGACAACTGGATCAACTTCAGCAGAACCGGGTCTCTGCTGACAGCAACTATATTGTTTGTCATGTTTTCCCGGTTCTGGGTTGATTCGTGGTGGGCAGGTACGAATCAACCTGCCCACCACAAAGGACAAACAGACATGTTCCCGATTAGTGAGGATGAAACTGACCAGAACCAGAACCGGTCTCCCAGCAGCAGCTGGATCCGCAACATTCCAGAGGTCCGGTTCTGAGGTCCTGGAGTGTAGGCGGACCGGATCGCAGAACTTTCAGAATAAAAGCATCTGTGCATTAATACCAGGGGTTCTGGTTCTGCTGAAACAGAAGTCCTTCCTGCAGTTCCCAGCGGCGGCCAGCAGAGGGAGGCATTCCTCCATGCTTCCTCCACTCTGCTGGTCCTATTCAGTTTCTGGTTCTGGATGGGTTGCCTGCAGAAAAGTCCAATATTCCAGTTTCAACAGGATTCAGATTTTTACATGTTCAATCAATTCAACTTTATTTGTTCAGCAAATTTCAGCCACAGAGCTTTACATCATAAAAACACAGAAACAACTGAAGCGTCACGGTCTGCACCAATACACATCAGAAGATTGATCAATGTAGCATTGATTAATGTTTCATTGATTATGTTTCTAAAACAGCTCCAACCAGCTGGTTTAGCCTTGAAGGAACTCTGTGTTTTGGCTGTTTTGCAGTTTTCTTGAAGTTTGTTCCAGATCTATAGAAACTGAAAGATGCTTCTCCATATTTGGTTCTGGTCCTGGATGCAGAGCAGAACCAGAACCAGAACCTGAGAGGGCTGAAGGTTGATGCAACAGCAGATTATAATAATATCTTTATTGTTTTTATGGTTTTGTATTTGTGTTTTTATGAATTCTAATATTTTTATTACTGTTTTAATTTTAATTGTATTTATAATTTCTATTTTAATATTTTACGTTTTCATTGTCTTTATGTTTTATTTTTATTATTTCTATTTTTATATATTATTTCTTCTTCTTTGTCCTGCGATTTCTGGCCAATCAGATTTCATCTGAACGTATCAGACACGTTTCATCTGATTGGCTGATCAGTGTCCAATCAGGAAGCAGCTCTGTGACAACTGATGGGTCACATGATAATCAGAGCAGCAGTCTGACTGGCTGTTGTCCTGACCCACCTGTCTCCATCTGCAGGTGTGTGTGCAGGTCTGTGAACATCTGGCTGCTCTCCTGTTGTTTTGCTCTGTGTTTGGAGGCAGGCAGACTGAGCATCTGGGTGTGTGTTTCTGTGTGTGTGAACCGGGTTTTTGTATCCCTGTGGGGACTAATCTCTGTCGATAATGTGGGGTTGTGGGGACCTCTGCTCCTTGGGGGACGTTTGCTCCCCATGAGGGAAATCCTGGTTGGGGGTTAGAGGTCAGGCTGTAGAACATGAATGAATGTCAATGTGAACGAAAACACGACTGCCTGTTTCTCTATGTGTGTGTGTGTGTGTGTGTGTGTGTGTGTGTGTGTGTTAAGCTCCTTCTGCTCCAACATAAACTTTTTTCTTTCTTCAACTTCCTGACAGAAACCTTATGGTTCGGGGTGAGAAGCCGAACCAGAACCAATTGGATCACTGAACAGGAAGGATGAGCGGATCAGAACCGTAGAACAGTGTGGTGCGGATCCCTGACTGGTTTAACTGGTTTTCTGTCGAAGGGGGGGTTTGCTGCCCTGCTTCTCGCCTGCAGGCTCCTTCTCTGAGCTGCAGAGCTCGGCCGGTTCTGGAGGAGCCGGGATGTGCGTGGGCAGCAGGGTGTGTGTGAGAGGCAGAAAGCAAAATAGATGAATCTAAGGAGGCTGACCTTTGACCCCTGGCTGCCTTCCCTTCAGCGCTCAGCAGATATTTTGGTTCTGTGGAAGAATCTGAGTTTTTTTCCTCGGATGGATTCATGAACGGGTCTCTGTGGTGGTTCTGCTGGGACCGGGTCGACTGCTTCAGAACCACCAACCATTAGAACCTGCTGACATGGGTCAGGAGTCGTCAGAACCTTTTCTGGGTCGGGAGGACAGTTCTAGCACCAGAGGTCTGTCGTAAACCGGACTGATTCTGGACAGGTTCTGGACTTTAGTAAAACGGTTCTGGTTCTTATGTTGCTGCGCTCAGTAATCCTGTGTGTGTGTGTGTGTGTATGTGTGTGTGTGTGTGTGTACTTGTTTAGCTGTGCTATTCACAGCCATCTTGGTGACATTTACTCACCTTCTGAAGGCCACTGGCCTTATGGGGCCCAAAGCCCGGTTCTGGTGTGGTGGACCCCTTGTTTCTGGTTCTGATCAAGTTCTGTTGTTTTCCTGAGATCGGATCAATAATTCAGGAAGCTGCTTTCCTCCCGGCTCCTTCTGGCTCTCAGGGTTTTGGCATCTTGCCGGCTTTCTGGAGACAGATGGTGAAACGGCTGGGAATCAAACACCGACTGTCCTCCTCTTGCTCCTCCTCCTCTTGCTCATCTGCATGACAGACAAACGGATGAAACCTGGAGACGGATCTTCTGCTGCCAGATCAGAGTCAGGAGATGTTTCATATTTGGTTCCGGTCCAGGCCCGGTGCCAGCCTATAGCGTCCCCCCACCGCCTTCCTAACCTTCACTGTCTCTATGGCAACGATCACGTTGATGTTTTGGGTTTCAGCTCCTCTTCCTCCAGGCGGTTTTGTTGGGAGTCACGCAGGCCCGGTTCGGTTGACAGAACCGGTCTGGACCCTCTTAAGTCCTGATGAAGGTTTTGGATCTGGAATGGTTGTTTCCATTCTGGTTCTGCTCTGGTTCTGGTTCTGGTTGTGTTCTCAGGCTGCAGTTCCTCCCCTCCGCCTGCAGATGGCGTGTCAAGCTCCCATTCATCACAGCTCTTGCCTCCAGCTCAGGTTTTTCTGATGAATGTTCCAGGTTGGTCCAGGTTGGTCCAGGTTGGTCCAGGTTGGTCCAGGTTGGTCCAGGTTGGTCCAGGTTGGTCCAGGTTGGTCCAGGTTGGTCCAGGTTTGAAGTTGATGGCTGTTGCAGTTTTTACGACTGTTTGATGATTCCCAACTGAGAGTCTCACGTTTGGTTTGTTACCATTAGCATATCTTGCTAGTTAGATTTTCTAACAATAAACTAAAGAACAGTTTATGAAAAGCTAAAATATAAGTAATGTTTCCGACTGCAGCCGTTCCTCACATATTGATGTAGCATTGAAGCTAGCAACAGTTTGAAAGATGGAAGACTATTAGCATTATTCTTATTATTATCATCATTATGGTTATGATGATCAGTATTACAGGAATGCCTGCTGCTGAACTACAACACTCAATACACAGGAGTTTATTTCTATGACAAGTTGACAGTAAAAAGTTTACAATAAATATTGTTTGATCTTAACATAAGCCTGAAAATGAAAATACAGTTAGAGAAGTTATTATTTTTCAAGTAGTTGCTGTTTACACTGTTCCAGTTTTATTTCCAGCTTATTCAAGGAAATATCGATAAATACCTGACTTAGCCTGTTCTGGATCGATTGGTACCTCCATCCTCCACCAGGGGGCTCAGGCCGAACCCAGAGGAACCTGCAGCAGGAACCGGTTCTACTCAGCATTATGGACCAGAACCACGACGGGATCTTCTGGTTCTGATGGTTCAAGTTCTGGTTAGAAATCAGGTCAAGTTCTGAGGATTCACCGAACCTTCAGCTCACTGAGTTCCGATCGGTCCTGATCGCCTGAAGGTTCTGTCCAATCAGAGCAAAGCTGAGCTGCTCAGGTGTCTCTGTTTGGACCAACCAGAGCACAGAGTGTGTTCTGGTGCTGGTTCCTCAGAACCCGCAGGATGCTTTGGAACAGAACCAGTGAAGGCGGTTCTTGATCCAAAGCGGCATGGTTCTGGTTCCGGACTAATGAAGGGTCCGGTTCTGATGGCCCACATAGGTTCTAGATGGGTTCTGATGTGGTTCTGCAGCTACCGGGTTCAGTCCAATTGGGACCGATAAAAATGTGGGTCGGTCGTTCAACTTCTAACCTGGACAGTTGAGGAACAAGCTCCGCCCCCAAAACACCTGACGGTGCTGAGCCCGCTATCATCATCATCATCATCATCATCATCATCATGAAGAAGAAGTTTGGTGACTTCAGTAACTTCTGCGGTTCTGACCCGGTTCTCCTCCGGTATTCCACCTTCTGTTCCTCTCTGCTCCTGAAGGAGGGGGGAGGCCACTAGTGGCGCTCTCGTGCAAGCGCGCGCGCGCACCCAGCAGCAGTATACTTGTGAAAGTGCGCGCGGAGGATCGATGCTGTTATTTGTGATCGATCAGCTGCGCGTGTGATCAGTCTGTGGCCGCACACGGAGCGACGCAGTCCGGCGGAGGAGCAGCGGAGGAGCCGGTGTTCGGAGCTGGAGGAGTTCGGGACAGTCTCTCGGCTCCCGGGTCGTCCCGCCGCCTCTCCCCGCTCCTGGCAGCGCTCGTCCCGGGAAAGACTCCGTTGCTGCACCGTTCTCTTTCTCCGGAGCGCAGGGGAGCCGCACGCTGGCCGCGGCGCACCGCAGAGCGGTCAGGGATGCCGGCGGGGGGCGCTTCTGGACGTCGTTCTTGGGTTCTGTGAAATGCAGCTCGGGACCGGTTTGGATCTTTGTTCTGTCCGTCGGAACCTCCTGAGGTCCTCGCTGCTGCTCTGACTGGACTTGTGCGGTGTCGCCGGAGATGCGGTTGGATTGTGGGCGGAAAGTTGTGCGCTCCCCGGCGGAGGGCCTCCACAGGTCCGGACCGTGACCCGGGGCGGGTCCGAAGTTCAGCTCTGCCCGGAAATGTGAAGCGAAGCGGGCAGAAGGAGGGCTCCGTTTCTCCCTCACTCACTCTCTCACACACTTTCTTTTTCGCTCTTCACACACGCAGACCAACACACACACTGGAGTTACAGTAACACCCCACACACACACGTGCGCGCACGCGCGCGGTCGCACACACCTTCCGGAGCTCACAGCCCAGCGGACAGATATGTATTCTCCGCTATGTCTGACCCAGGTGAGTCCCTTCACTCCCGGCTTTCTGCCAGCAGCGCAGCGCGGCGCGGCGCGGCGCGGCGCTCCGGCTGCGGCTGCGGCTGCGCGCTGCCGGAGCGCCAAACTTTCTCCGGTCCACATTTACCAGGTCTGGCAGCTATGTGTTCCGGGTCGGTTCGGCTCTGTGGCGACCGACGCGGTTACCCGGGAAGCTCTATCAGGCTCTCCGCTGTAATTGGACTGAGAAACGTCTGATCGGAACCAGAACCGCCGGGTTTTTCTCTTTTCTTAGCTCTTAAACTTTGCAGCTGTGCCGCGCAGGAAGCGGGAGAAGCGGCCGGTTTTCCGGTCCTGATTCCGGCCGTGTTTCTGTCACCCGTGGGCGTCTGAGCGAGAAGCCCGGTTTTCCTCATGAAGCCTGTCTTTCTGCGGCTGTTCGGTCCGGAACCGAACCTGCGGCCTGCAGCAGAACTCCAGGAACCGGAGGTGATCTGAGGTGACTCCGCGGACCGGACCGGATGACTCCTGGCTTCTTCCTAAATTTAAACCTCAAATACACCTAAAGTCCTGCAGGGTTGCATTCAGGGTCAGAGGTTAAAATCAGCATTTAGAGTCTCCCTCCGTGTTTCTGAGGGAAACGGGGACAGCCGGGATTAAATCCTCAGAACAAATTGGGCTGATTTTATTTTTATTCCTGCATCAGACACAAATATTTAAATTGATCCGTCTCTGTGAAATCCTTTTTAATCTGAGCAAAGGCTTTAATAAATCACATTTAGATTAAATCCCAGAGCTGAATAATTACTGGCTGTGTTGCTAAATCTGAAGGGATGAGATTTATTGATAATTCAGGAATATTTGAATGAAATCTGCTGTTTTCTAAGGAGAACCTTTTGTTGCTCTGATCCGCTGGATGTTCCTGCAGGAACGCTGCTAAATCTGGAGCTTTGCTGTGTTTGAAGTTGGTCTGAAGCTGCAGCAGCAAACAGTGGCGCTAATCAGATTATCAGCCTGTTAAACCAATAATCAGCAGCCTGACTGACTGACTGCTGGTTCTAATCCCGCTCAGCTGCCGTCACAAACACTTGATTCACTCTTTGATTGTAATGTTTAGAAAAAAAGATTGTCTCCAATTGTTGAAATTATTAATTGGGCCTTTTCTTTTTTATTGAGATGACATTAGCGGTTTCTGCCCAGCCACTAGGGGGCATGTTTTGCGATATCGCCTGTTAAATTAGATAAATTTCTGAACAATGTTTGTCCATTTAATTCTGATATTTGTGGAAATTATTAAGCAATAAATAAAGCAGAAATATAAATAGTATTACTGAATTCAAGAGGTTTAATTTTAACATTTAAAAATTTTTTTTATTTTTTTTTACACCAGTAGTTTGGATATTTTTGTGGCTGATTTCATTTACGACAGAAAACAAAATATAATAAAATAAAAATATTTATCTTTACATTAAGGTGTATCAACAGCATAGAAGAAAATGATTAAAAATAAAACAAAATCAAGAATAATTTACTGTGCAGTAAAGGCAAAGTTATGAGTTTAAATCCAGGAGGTTCTGCTGCTGGTTCTGGTTCTGAAGTTGGACTAAGATCTAAACCTGCAGATTTAATGCCTGAATGGATTTCAGTTTTGGATCGTTCTGGAGGCCCAGACTGCTCAGAAATTCACTGGAAGCCGGGAGCCGCTGGAGTGCAATCCTGGATGTACTGGAGGTCCAGAGTGGGATTTTAGGACCTGGAATAATGAGAAAGATCATAATCTGGGAAAATCATTTAAAATTTCACACAAAAACTTCCAGTTTTCTGAAGGAGTTTTTTTCCCCGATTTTTGGAAGGATTTTAATAAATATTTCCTTCTTCTGCAGATATGATCAAAAGAAGTGAGTGTTAAAAAAATAATTAGAAATATTTAAAGAAATTTCTAAATTCGGAAATAATTTTCCTGTTTTCCTTTAGTTGATTTTTCAGAAAATGTAATTGGATTTTCCTTCCCAAACAGGAATGACTGAATTATCTGAAAGGAAAGGAGTCAGTGAGGAAATGTAAAATTTTCCAGAAACGGCATCTTCTTCCCAGAATTTGGGAAAACATTCCCGAGGATGTTGGGATCATCTCCCCCGCTGGCAGGAAAAGCTGCTTTTGAGGCCGGACAGACTCGTTAAGTGGGATTTGGTTTGCGGCAGACAGACGGAGTGTGAACAGAGCAGGTCAGGAATGTGGGAATGCGGCGGCGGAGCCCAGCTCATCTCGGCCGCCCCCGGACTCTAACGCTGAGCAGGAGCGCCGGCGTTCCGGGCCGTCCGGCACGCAGAGCTCAGAGAGAAGCTGCTGAGCTGCTGGAGGCTCTTTTGGAGACGAACCCGTTCTCCTGGAGCGGATCCAAGAAGGAACAAAGATCCGTATTCAGACCCGGAGCGGGGGGGTGCAGCTCTGCAGCTGGCGCTCCAACGCAGAGCTGCAACACTCACTCTCAACATCCGGCCTTTGTTTCTGGAAATCTAACCTGATCCTGGAGTAGAACCTGCAAAACAGACTCCTGGTTCCGAGGGAAACAATTTGGCTTCCTGGTTCTGCAGAGAGACTGAATTCATCAGAAATCTGAAATACATTTCCAGAGATGTGATGGAAAAACATCCATAATGCAGCCAGACACTGGGGCCCATACGGCGTTCTGGCGACATTTGATCTGTTCTGTTGTTTAACACAACTGGATGGATGAACAGTTGGATGGAAACAGGTAGTTGCTCTTCTTGCTCTCTCCGCCCGTCCAATCAGCGGTCAGTGTTACTGCAGCCAATGGCAGCAGCCGGCCATGTCTCACAGTGTCTCTCTCTGTCTCACTGTGTCTCACCGTGTGTCTATCTGTCTCTGTCCGTCCCCAGGATGAGTTCCATCCGTTCATCGAGGCGCTGCTCCCCCACGTCCGGGCCTTTGCCTACACCTGGTTCAACCTGCAGGCGCGCAAGAGGAAGTACTTCAAGAAGCACGAGAAACGCATGTCGAAGGAGGAGGAGCGCGCGGTGAAGGACGAGCTGCTGGGCGAGAAGCCTGAGGTGAAGCAGAAGTGGGCATCTCGCCTGCTGGCCAAGCTGCGCAAGGACATCCGGCCCGAGTTCCGGGAGGACTTTGTGCTGACGGTGACGGGCAAGAAGGCGCCATGCTGTGTGCTGTCCAACCCGGACCAGAAGGGCAAAATGCGGCGCATTGACTGTCTGCGGCAGGCCGACAAGGTGTGGCGCCTGGACCTGGTGATGGTCATCCTGTTCAAGGGAATCCCGCTGGAGAGCACAGACGGCGAGCGGCTTGTCAAGGCGCCGCAGTGCGCCAACCCCGGCCTATGTGTCCAGCCGCACCACATTGGCGTCTCCGTCAAGGAGCTCGACCTCTACCTGGCCTACTTCGTGCACTCAGGTGGGTCCCTACTGCTGGAGGTTCTGATGGTGAGCAGGTTCCTGGTTCTGATGGGTTGAGATCCCTGGTTCTGATGATGAGGTCCGGTTCAGCGATTCTGGATCTTTGGACCATTTGTCTGCTGCAGAAACAGGAAGTGTCAGGTGCAGCTTCTCAAATAAAACTCTCTTGCAGAAAAAGGTTAGCGGTCAGAGGTCATCCTCTCACCCTGGCAGCCACTTTAGAGACACAATGAGAGGTCAGAGGTCAGCATGTAGTGGGCCTGACCCTCCCTCACCCATCTGTCTCACTGTGTTCATCTGCTGCGGAAAGTAGTTCCTGATTGGACTTTTCACCTTTGATGGCTCAGCATACCTGTTGCATGTGTGTGTGAGTGTGAGTGTGTGTGTCACCAGGTGAAGCAGAGTTCAGGTGTGTGTCTCCAGGTCAGTCAGGACTTCGGTAATTAGTCCAGAAATGAAGCTTCAAATCTGGTTAAGAGCTCAGAGCTCACACACACACATACACACACACGCACTCTGGCCCTAACCCTGACCTCTAACCCACAAACAGCATTTCCCCTCACAGAGACCAATAAAATGTCCCCACAAGGAGCAGAGGTCCCCACAAGGATATAAATCTAGTTCTCGCACACACACACACACACACACACACACACACACACACACACACACACACACTAACAGAGCCTTTTGATCATAGTGGCCCATCAGAACATCTTTGATTTTTGTCAATGGGAATATATTGATTTTATTTAATTTCTTCATGTTTTTATGAATTTTTGAGCGTATTTAAAATTTTTAATTTTTTGTTTGTTTTAAATATGATTGTTTTATTTCGTAAAGTATTTAAATAAGAACTAAATATTGAAATTTTCCACAGTTTTCATTTTACTTTAGTTTAATTTTATAAATTTTATTTTAATTAGTCATTTTACTTATATTAATTTTTTAGTACACACTAAAGGAAACACTAATAAACA
Organism: Poeciliopsis turneri; assembly: GCA_922788865.1. Classification (NCBI taxonomy): domain Eukaryota; kingdom Metazoa; phylum Chordata; class Actinopteri; order Cyprinodontiformes; family Poeciliidae; genus Poeciliopsis; species Poeciliopsis turneri. The sequence goes on from CAKLNU010000449.1 coordinate 10,267, forward strand.
CAAATTTCCATGGACTACTCTGTGTGTGTGTGTGTGGTGTGTGTGTGTGTGGCTGTGTGTGTGTGTGTGTGTGTGTGTGTGTGTGTGTGTGTGTGTGTGTGTGTGTGTGTGTGTGGCTCTGTGTGTGTGTGTGTGTGTGTGTGTGTGTGTGTGTGTGTGTGTGTGCTTGTATAAAGGGCATCTAGAGGACCACTTCCGCAACATTTATCGATAATGGAGGTCATTAGTGGAAGAGAGGACATTTTTCCAGTCTTCACTTCTTCTGCAGTTATACTGGCATTACTAGTCAAGTTCTGGTTAAGGTTGGAGTGAGCAATAAATACAGTGACTAAAATTGATAGAAGTCTATTCAAAGTGCTCAGTTGCATAGAAGTGCAAGTATGTTCTCTTTAGGTCAGACCAGCCAGTGAGAACCAGAACCAGATTTATTTTGGTGACATTTTTTCATTTCAATTTTTCTTTATGAACAACTCTTCTAATATTATTATTGTTTTCTTATCTTATTATTTTTTTCTATTTAATTTCTTTTTTTATATTTTGATCAAATTTTTAACTGAAGCTATATCAGATTTTGCAGTTTTTTGCCTCTTAAACTGCTTTTTACAAAAGAACAAAAACATTTTTTATGTAATCTATCAAATTAAAAACTACACATTTAAATCTCTTTTTATTAGTTTAATTTTAATAAGTCCAACTATATAATTTTATTTATATTGATCTTTTATTTTTCAATAAAAATTGTCATTTCTGTAGGGTGTAATATTTACTTACAACTGTGTGAACCAGATTCTTTTATCTTTGTGTATTTAAATGGACTGCATATAGACAAACACTTTCACCGCATTTACCCACAAAGTGAGGTCATGTTCCTGGTCCTCACTTTTTCAGTTCTGATAGTTCGATTAGTTGTGTGGAATAAGTTTTGGCTGGAACCCTGACCCAACTCCATGACCTTCAAACACATTTTATTTCTGTCAGATTCTGGCTGGGATTTGGTTCTGAAGCTCAGTCTGGTCCATTTTCTCTCCCTTGGCTCCTCTTGCTGAGAACCATGCACACAGAACCAGCGGGGGGCGCAATACAGTGATGCATGCTGGGTAATGTAGTGTGGCTGTGCTCCTAAAAGCAGAGCTTCTCTCCTGAAGGGATTGGATGGTTTCCCTGAATGGCCTGAAGCCAGAAAACTGCACACACACACAGAGTGACACACACACATATGGAGCATCCAACTGCTGCTGATCCAGATGTTTCCAAGGAGATGCTGCAGCGAGGTGCAGCGGGGAACCAACCAGGTCTGGGTCTGGTTCTGGTTCTTTATTCCATTTTTCTGTTCTTGAATTAAAGAACTGATATTCTTTAACTTTTAGTTTGTTTCTTCCAAATGAATGAACTGTTTGATCATAATAAAAACAAATGAACAACAAAAGAAGTTAAAGCAACTGACCTTCAGGTGAATACATTATTTGATCTCTTCCTATTTATTAGGACTTTACATTTATTTTATTATTAGTTATCTTCTTAAAATGGGTCGGTCCAGAACCAGCTGAGTGTCGGTTCTGCTGGGTCCAGGAGGGAGAAACCATCTGTGGATATAAATACGAAACCATGCTGAGGTTTTGATCCTGGCCCAATTTGCCTGGTACTGGTTTCATGAGGAGGAACCGGGTTCTGTTCCTTCCTGGTGCCAGTTCTGGATGGTTTGGATCCCCAGCTATTTGGTTCTGTTTGGATCTGTTGGTTCTATTTTGCCTGTTGTTTCTGTTTGGGTCTGTTGGTTCTGTGGTTCTGTTTGGTTCTGTTAAGTTCTGTTGGTTCTTCAGCCCCAAACTGTTGGTTGGACAAACTGGAAACTGTCAGAGATCAGAAGGTCCATATGAATATGGTCCTGTGAACCGGGTCGGCAGTGGATGATTTCATCGGTTCTGGATGTTCTGACAGTTTTCCTTCGGGGTTCTGGTGTTGGCTCGGTGCCAGTCCTGACTGCGACTCGGTCCGGGCCCCAGAAGCAGCGGAGCGGTTCTGGAGCTGACAGCTGCTGAACAAGGAGCGACGAGCTGCTGACTGGACGGAACCGGACCTGTTCTGTTGGGAAATGAAGTGGGTCGAGCCTAGCAAGACCCCCATCTCACCCTGGGTCTGGTTTCTTATCCAGCCTAGTCCGGCTGCTCCATTTCCATGGGAACAGAAGTGAAACTGTGACATCACTTCCTCTTCCTCAAGGAGCACCAGAGATC
>CAKLNU010000449.1:17500-37176 GCA_922788865.1 Poeciliopsis turneri
CACACACACACGCATGCACCGTCAAGTCAGAGACGTCTTCGTGTTTTCAGTTTCTGTCACAGTGACACCCTGCTCCGCCTCGCTGACAGAGTGTGTATGTTCTGTCAGTGTGTGTGTGTGTGTGTGTCTGGCAGCCATCTTAAAGCTTTGGCAACCATTTTGGAGCTTCTGTCTGTTTGCTTTGAGTCGCTGCCACTCGCTACTGTCTGCCAGAACAAAAGAGCTTCTGCCTTTACCAGCCGGTCACACACACACACACACAACACACACCACACACACCCCAACACTGTGCCAGCGTGTGTGTTGGTGTGTGTGTGTGTGTGTGTGTGTGTGTGTGTGTGTGTGTGTGTGTGTGTGTGTGGTGTGTGTGTGTGTGTGTGTGTGTGTGTGTGTGTGTGTGGTGTGTGTGTGTGTGTGTGTGTGTGTGTGGGTGTGTGTGTGTGTGTGGGTGTGTGTGTGTGTGTGTGTGTGTGTGTGTGGTCCAGTTGCCAGCGTTGCTCCACTCTCTGTCCAGTGAACGTCTGTTTCTCTCGATTCTGTTCAAAAATGAAGAGACTGAAACCCAAACAGGCCACGCCCCCCTGGGGGTCAAGATGGCTGCTGCTGCGTAGAGATGCGGGCGAGGCGAGGTTCTGCTGCGCCGCCACCGGACTGGGTCCAGAACTGTGTTTGGGTAATTTGGAGGTGAACCTGCGCCGCCAGCTGAGAGCAGTGAGACGGATCTGAGCGCGTATATCTATGTGAAGGGACAACAGATTGAAGCCAACATAGATATACGTGTTCAGATCCGTCTCACTGCTGTAGAAAACCAGAAGAGTCCAGATCAGCAGCTGAGGGCGACCTGGATGATCAAAACCAGATTGGACTCCTTTGGATCGTCAGCAGAACCCAGTAAATGACCAACATCAGCAGAACCAGCATCTGGTTCTGCTGGAGACGAACCGGGTCTATTGGAGCTCCTTTGGTTTTGGAGGAAAAACAGAACAAAACATTAAAACAAGATCATCATCATCCTCTCCGTCCAGAACTGGTCCGACTCTGAGCTCCCTCTGGTTCTGAAGTTTGGTATTCCCGCTGCCTGTTCTGTTCTCAGGTTCTATTCCTGAATGGAACCGAGCGTCGGATCCGCCGGGATCCAACGTTTCCACATGGACACGTTTCATCCAAACCAGTTTTTCCAAATAATTTCAGCCGTAAAGCGTCTGCACTGTTTAGGTTCTGCAGATCTCTTTCTGACCCGGTTACTGGATTTTCCAGCCTGAGTGGATCAGAACTTTTCCTGCTGCACAAGATGAACTCCAGAGAAAGTCAGGAATACTGCTGGGAACTCAGGACAGGAATGATGCTGCAACATGTTCCAACCGATCCAGTTCTGGTTCTGGTTCCAGTTCTGCAGATGGTCCAGCCCCTGTCGGCAGTCTGTCTGCTCCCACGCCTCATTAGCATATTTAATTAACCTGCTAACTGATGAATGGGGGCAGATGGGGGCAGGTGGGAGGGGTAGAGCCCCCTGCCTTGGCGCCCCCTCCAGTTGCCATGGTTTCAGGCTGATGCTCTTTGTTTTAAGCAGCTGAAGCAGGACGACACGGTGAGCCGCATGCTAACAGGCCTGATGAATGCTGCCCTCTGTCCCCCTGTGGGGGCTGGGGACAGAGTCTAGTCAAAGCACAGCGCAGTCTGGTGGCAGCCATGCTGAATTACACGATGAGTTCAGGAACAACTCAAATGGGAAGGAAAGAGGAAAAGTTTGAGTCAGCTGATTCCCCCTGAGGCCCTTCAATCATCTCAGGAGGAAAAGAAAAACTGGAGGAAAACATAACAACAAATGATTTATCCTACAGGGGACACTTGTGGTTCTGGTTCTGGGTAAGGTCCGTCTTCCTCAGTGGACCAGACCAGGTTCTGCTGCTGTTTTTAAGAGTCAGAGAACTCCAACATCCCACCTGTCAGTGAACTCACCGTGCCTCGCACTCTGAGTGTGTGTGTGTGTTTTCCAGCTCTCCTTCCTCATCGTAGTTTTTCTGTTTTCTCTCCAGAAACCAGCCAATCAGAAAGCCCCAACCAGGCCAGCGAATCAGACATCAAGGAGCAGCCAGAGAACGGTAACGCACACACACACACACCTACACACACCACACACACACCACACACACACACACACACACACACACCCACACACCACACACACACACACACACACACACACACCTACACACACACACACACACACTACACACACACACACACCTACACACACACACACACCTACACACACGCACACACACACACACACTTGTGAGCTAGTCTGAATTTGATCTCACATATTCCTGAGCAGTTATGTGTGTGAAATCCTCCTGGTGTGTGTGTGTGTGTGTGTGTGTGTGTGTGTGTGTGTGTGTGTGTGTGTGTGTGTGTGTGTGTGTGTGTGTTGGTCTTGGACTGCTGCTCCATTACATGTTGTCAGACAAACTGTAGACCCAACAGCTGGGAATTATTGTTCAGCCTGCAGCCTGCTAATAGCCCCGCCCACAGCCACTGATAGCACCGCCCACTGTCACTGATAGCACCGCCCACTGTCACTGCAGGAAAGGTGTAGTAATTGATGGGTGGACTGGATTAAAAATGTTTATGTATTTAACTTGAGGGTCTAATTAATTAATTGCATTTTAATCAAACTATGTATCAACAAAATAAACAACATTTTTAATCCCAAAGCCTTTTTGCTTCTAAGTTATTGAGTAAAAATATCCATTAGAGCCGAATATCAGACATATTTCAGGTTCTCCATCAGATCGGAGCAAAGTGTTTTCCCTTCCGTTCGTCTTTTCAGAGATTTTCTGGTAATTTATGGAGGACACTGACATTAGCATTAGCTGCTACATGTTTAGCTTTCAGACGCTGCTTTGAGCTAGCATAGCTCCTGATAGGCTAACTGCTTTTAGCAGCAGTAATGTTGGACGTCACGAAGCCTCTTGCATCTCTGTTAGCGGTTAGCTGTGCGTCAGATATACCGTATACCGCAGAGGTTCCAGCCTTGGACTTTTGTTTGTTAAAAAGAAGAAAATTTGATCATTACTTTACCATAGCCTGACTCACTTGCATCACAAAAGTGATGCAGTTCAGCAGTTTCCACAAGATCAAAGTTTTCAGCCTTTATGCATCTCACAACTTGAAAGTAGCAGATTTAACTCTTTGAGCCATCTTTGCCAAATCCTGTGGAAGGACATGATCCCATCCATCCCTGGATTTTCAGAGTTCCTGGAGTATTTGTTTGGCTTTCAGGGTGAAGGAGACAGATATCCTAATGGGTCGTATGCTGAACTCACCACAGAGAGTCGAGCTCTTGTGGTAGCAGGTCGACTCCTGATGGTGACTTTAAAGCTGAAGGTATCACTGAGTTGAGTGCAGACTCAACTGTTATTTGTTCTTCCAGCTGTTCTGTATCCAGATCTAGTTCCTTTAATGCTCCAGTTCTGTGATGTTCCGGGACGCTTGCCAGGACTTCATGGATGCCACTGACCCGTTTTGTTCATGTTGCATGTTTTGGTGGGATCTGTGACAAGCTTTATTGTCTGGTTCACTGTTGCCACTGATCAGAGGCAATCATCCACATAAAAGTTACTTTTAATAGTTTTCATACCTTCATCAGAATAATGCTTCTGGTTGTCAGCAGCAGTTTGACGCAGAGCAAAATTAGCAATGCTTGGGGATGATGCAGCTTTGATCCGGTAAACCTCCAGAGGTTTGTTAATGTTCCCTTCTGGCCACCACAGAAACCTCAGGAAGTCTCTGTCTTTTCCTCCACACAGACTTGATAAAATGTCTGCCATAACTGCGACTGGTTCTTGGCGAAACCTTAACAGAACCCCAGTTTGTTAAATCAGGATCTTGTTCAGAGACGTTTCTTGATATGAGGATGTACCAGACATGAACCATCCTCCCTGCAAAGCTGCTCAGATGGAACCTTTTCTGCAAAGCCCAGTGTTGTATAGTAACGAAGTAAAAATACTTCACTACTTTACTTAAGTATATTTTGGAGTACTTCATACTTTCCTCGAGTAAGAAAATTTTTGATAACTTTCACTTTTACTTCACTACATTTCCGAACTTAATTGCATACTTTTACTGCGATACATTTTCAATGTGTGGTTTAGTTACTCGTTACTGTGATGGAGGAGCGTCACGAGTTACGACCTAATTAAAGAGCCGCGTTAACACACACAACACACACAAACACACACAAACACACACTAACACACGCAAACACACACAAACACACGCAAACACACACAAACACACACAAACACACACTAACACACACAAACACACCAAACACACACAACACACACAACACACAAACACAGAAATGACCTTCTAGTAGGCAACCAAAGCAATATCCATGACTTCCCAAAAACTCAACGGAGTTAAGTTGCGATTCCCTGGCAGAATCCGCAGTGAGGGCCGATGGTTTCAGTGAAACTGATTGCTTTATAGCACTTCCTGTTTTCTTGGCAACTATTGATGTTGCAAAGCTGCTGTTTTTAACCTCATTGATTTTAGTTCACCTTCGCCTCTTGGGAATGTTTTTCTGGTTGTTGTTTGGTCTTGAAGGATCCAAAAGCATGTTAGCCTGTTTTCCACAAACTCTATAAGATGTTTCAATCTGTTCTGTTGTATTTCATCAGCTGTGCTTCGCCATCTTCCTCGCAGTTTGGAAGGTAGTTTGGAGGCCAGTTCTGTGAATCTTCCATTGCATTACAACATCCTCTCAAATACATTGCGTATGCATGCAGCACTTTTCCATCCTCAGCTTTAATCGCTGTCCAGTTCAAGGCTTTGTCCAAATAAGCTCCAGAAGCTTTCAGTTCATTTCCAAAGTGCTGCTTTAATAGTTGTTTAGCTTCTCTGTAGCCTTTTCTTCCTTCCATATGTAAACTGCTGCAAACCAAATCTCTTTCCAACCAGATGTAAATTGTTCCAGATAATACAATCTGTCTCTGTCATTTTTAGTGTTGTCTTCAATTCATTGTTCAAATGCATGAACAAAAGTTACCATCAAACAGAAATATTTCTCGGAGGTAACAAAAGCAGGTTTTGCTGGCTGACAATGAATTCTGCTTTGTCATTTTGTCTGTGAATAACAACATTCAAATTTTCTTTATCAGCAGTTCCGGCCACATCTGGGTAAACTTGTGCAGTTTCAGATGCATTATGATTATCAGTTGCAGCTTCAGTTTCACTTTCAGTGGGATTCTTATTATTTTGCTTAAACTCCCGGGAGAAAATGTCCATCTCTGAAAAACAGTCAGTTGATGTGGAGTTTTTGGTGAAGCACCGAGCTGCAGAAATTCAATGCCCTCCATCCAATCTGGTTGTTGATGAGAGTTATAATATTCATTCATGCCATCATATAACGATAGTTTCTGGTCCATCTCATCACTTTGCAAGGTCTTTATTTTAGCAGTTGATGCTGCAAGATCAGCTTCTAGCTCAATTTGTTCCATCTTTAACTTCAATTTTGCAAAACATGTTTTTCTTGCAAGGCAGCAACTCGTGCCGGTGCAGCAGCCTGATCTGCTTTGGCCTTTTTTAACTCTGAAGAGACTGAGGAAGATCTGGATGTTGATGATCTAGTGGAAGAAGATGATTTGGTTTCTGTGATACATTAAATTTGCTGTCAGATGATCTGATTGTTGATTGTAAAATATCTTTTTTCCATGTTTCAACATCTTTCAAGAAACAATTTAGTTATTCGAGGCTCAAACCAGTCACTGTAATCATTTTCCTTTTCTTCCTCTGATAAGAGCCTGGAACCAACTGATGAGTTTCTAAACTCATGCACAGCTTCCTTAAATGCTTGTACCGAATAAAAGCCGTCATCAAGGCTTTTGACAGGGTAATAACATTTAATGACATTATTATGACTATTTATGACATGATGATTTTTGGTTCATGTCAAGTTGTCATAACAAAGACATTTTGGATAAACTCAACTGTGTATTAAAAGTGTCATGACAACAGTCATAAATATTCATGAAGACTTACTCATGCTGCGACAGACTGGCGACCTGTCCAGGTGACCCCGCCTCTCGCCCGGAACGCAGCTGGAGAGGCAGCAGGAACTGCTGACCCCGTCAGGGAGAAGGGTGGTCAGAAACTGGATGAACGGATGAACTTACTCATGTTCCTGATGGGGTCAAATAAAGTCTCACTGTAAACGTCTTTCAAACAAAGTCCCGGCTCTGGTAGCCGATCCAGTGGTTCCGGTCCAGTGGTTTTAGTCCAGTGGTTCAGATCCAGTGGTTTTAGTCCAGTGGTTCCGGTCCAGTGGTACTAATCCAGTGGTTCCGGTCCAGTGGTTCCGGTCCAGTGGTTCCGGTCCAGACACGGGGCCGGGTTCTGTTCAGGTTCCTCTGACTGCTTGGACTGATGGCTCTGTTACAAATGGGACTGGACTGGACTGACTCACCATAACTGAGTAATCCTGGATGTTTCCATGGAAACCTGTGATGTTCCACCTGAATCAGTGAACTCTTCCTCCTCCTCCTCTTCCTCTGCAGGTCACCTGGGATTCCAGGACAGCTTCGTCACACCTGGAGTCTTCACCGTGGCCGAACTTGTCCGAGTCTCCCAGAGTGAGTCTGGCTCTTTCTCTTCCTTCTCTCTGATTGGTCCGTTAGTGACAGCTGCTCTGTGATTGGCTCAGCAAATTATTATTTTATTATTACATTTTCAATTGTTTTCATTTTTATTTAATTTTGTGTTTTTATTAATTTTATTGATTATTACATTTTTCTGTTTTTTGTATGTTTTAAATTATTTTTCTCTGCTTAAATATATTTTTATTTAATTTTATTTTTAATAAATTCTGTTTCATATTTATTGTTGGTTAATATTTTTATTCTATTCCAACTCGGACAGATTTTTGGTTCATCTTTTTTTGATTGGCTCTTGGTCATTCTCTTGCTCCTAGTCTGGTTTTGACTAAAACCAGAACCAGAACCAGAACCAGAACCAGGTCCAGACCTGCTCCAGTTTCATGGTGTCTTATTTTGGCAGCTCTTGTTCACCTGGGCTGGAGGAAAGTGCAGGTGTGAGCACACAGCCTGGAGGCGCTCCTTTATGGACCATCTGATGGCTGGGCAGTTCTTCTGCTCGCCAGCTCCCTCTGCTGGGGACGTCACGCCGTCTTCCGGTCCAGCTGTCCGTCCGCGTCTTCGTCCATGTTGGATGGTTTTTAGCTCCATGCAGATTAAATGTTTCTGCTGCGGCTCCTGAAGCTGAAACATACACCGTCTCTTTCACACACACACACACACACACACACACACACACACACACACACACACACACCATAACAAAAGCTGTCAGTGTGTGTGTGTGTTTTGTGTGGGTCAGCACATTTGCAGCGATGCAGCTTTGAAAGAATCACTTATAGATTAGAGTACTGGAGAGTGCATGTTCTGTCTGAGTGTGTGTGTGTGTGTGTGTGTGTGTGTGTAAAATGCAGCACCAGTTAAACCAGTTCAGTTCTCCAGGTAGAGCTGGTGTTGCTGGTTTCCCACCAATCATGAGGCTTCGTCTGGGAGCTCTGTGCCCTGAGTTTTGTCCTGCAGGCTCACCGAACAGTTCGGTTCACCCAGGTCACCTGTTTCTTCTCTCCCTGCTCTTGTGACCCGGAGAAGCCCGGATGGATCCAGAGCGGCACACAACCGCCTCCAGGTGCTTGATGCTGCTTTGACCCACTTGTTGTGGTTCTGGTTGGGTCACAGTGTGGACCGGTTCCTCTCAGCTGAGTAGCAACAGTGAAACTTCTCTCAGCTCCTAAATCCTGCACAGAGTGAGACCTCTCTGCTTCTGCTCGTCTTGGTTCTGACAGAACCAAGTCCCAGATCCAGGTGGGATCTCACCTGGACTGAGTCCAGCAGTAGCTCCTGCTGACACACACACACACACACACACACACACACACACACACACACACACACACACACACACACACAGCAGCAGTGACCTTGGCGCTGTGCAGCCATTACTCCCTGGCAGCCAATCGAATCTCTGCCTGTCGATCAATATCCTATTAAAGCAGCAGAGAGCGAGCAGCGGCCCGGTCCAGCAGGTCCAGAACCGACCAACAGAACCACTTCTATAGGTTCTGCCAAGAGTCATGGTGAGAACGGAGGAACCAGAAGTTCTGAAGAACTTGTCCGGGTCTGTTCTGGCTCCTCTCATAACGAAGCGGGTTCTGACCGGGTTCTCAACATGTGGGCCAGCTGTCAGCTGGGGTCGTCCTCCGCAGGGTCTGGGTCCAACTGGAGCATCTGGGTCAGGCTCAGACGGAGAGAGCTGGAAGAAACCGTGTTGCTGTGGCCGTGCAGGTTGCGGCTCGGCGCTGGAGTTCAGTGGGTCAGTGACCCATTTGGCTGGGAGAGAAAGCGAGTGGACCTCCTGCGTCCTGCCCTCTGTTGCCCTGGGTAACACACACACCTGGTCAGGTGCCAGCAGCAGATGGTCCCGCTGCTCTACCGCAGCAGAGAGCGTCTCCATGATAACCATCGTCATGGTAACCATGGTCCAAAAGCTCTGAGATGAACCAGCTTCACTGACAGAACCAGAAGCAGGAGGTGTTCCTCAGGGATCCGGTAAAGATCACTTCCTGCTCCATCATCCCATCTGGGAGGTTCTGGGATCTGCTCCCAGTTTGAACTGGGAATGCTGGAAACGAGCAGGAGAAACTTGGAAGCTGTTCAGGAATGTTGGAAGTACTTCTGGGTTTTGGTTCTGATTAACTTCCCAGCTCTGTGCTGTTGTCATTATTATTATTATTATTATTATTATTATTATTATTATTATTATTATTATTATTATTATTATTATTGATGTTGGATTCTCCAGGCTGGCTGTGAAACACTGATGTGGAAACATGAACATTATTGCTGCTTCTCTCTAGGAGAGCTCTCTCTCTCTGTGTGTGTGTGTGTGTGTGTGTGTGTGTGTGTGTGTGTGTGTGTGTGTGTGTGTGTGTGTGTGTGCTATCTCTGCAGGGCTCAGTGATAGATAGATGGGCTGAGCTCACGGTGCTGAGCTCAGCAGAAAATTACCCAGCAGGTCCTGTCACTTCTCTTCCTCCTCTTCATCCTCCTCCTCCTCCTCTTCTTTCATCCCATCATGCCATCATGCTCAGTGTCAATAAAGTGATGAAGAGGAGGGAAGGGGGCTGGAGGCCCGGGGATGGAGGGATGTCTGGGTTTGAAACTGATTGCTGCCTTTGTTCAGCAGAGTTCACAGAGAGGAAGAGGAGGATGATGAAGGAGTCTCAGGTCACCACTCAGACGACCTCACACTGTCCATCCTGCTGACCGACCCGATCTCTCCCTGTGTTCTGTCCTGCAGCTCCCATCGCGGCCGGAACCGGACCCAACTTCTCCCTGGCTGACCTGGACAGCTCCTCCTACTACAGCATGAGTCCAGGAGCCATGAGGAGGCCGCTGCCCAGCACCTCCTCCTCCAGGTGAGAACACACCTACTCACTCAGAACCGGCACACTGGACCGGGACCAACAAAACGTTGTAGTTGGTTCTGCTTGATGTTGTTGGTTCTGGTTGCTCCATCCTTGCTGCATCAGTCTCAGGGTTTTCATTTATCTCCTTCCTTCGTCTGTTTCTGGTCTGGTGTCGTTGTTATTTCCTCTAACGATGTTAAAATCCTTCCGTTGATGGCGGCAGCCGTCTTTCCTGCTGGATGCTGAGCGCTCAGTTCTTCTTCTGTGGCTTGGAAACTTCACACTGAAGTCTGACTCGGTTTAACCAGCAGGAAAAATTCACATTTCTGCAAAAAAAGTCTTTGCACATAAAAACCTGCTGTGAGAACAGAGCAGAACGGAACGAACTGATTTCTCCATCAAGATTCAGTCAGGATGAAACTTGTCCTCCAGAATCAGGATCTGAACCCGGACAAGAACCTCATGTCCGATCAGACTGAGAACTCCATATAAAACACAAGAAGCTTCAAACGTTCTGAGATGTTTAAGAAGAAAAGCCTGCAAGATGAAGAGCATACACCACATGTTCACATGTTCACTTTCACACGTTCACATGTTCACATGTTCACAGTTCACATGTTCACATGTTCACATGTTCACATGTTCACATGTTCACAGTTCACAGTTCACATTTCACACGTTCACGGTTTGGCCTGACCTCTGCTGTTCAGTCTATGCTGTCGCAGGAATCGTACATCTGCTCAACTACCTTCCATGCAACTGTCCTTCTCTCTCTCGCACACACACACACACACACACACACACACACACACACACACACACACACACACACACACACAGTATGTTGCTTCCTGAGCAGGACCAGCCAGCATATCCAACCTGCAGCTCTCTGGATCTCAGTAACGTAAACAGAACCGGGCTGCACATGATAAACTGTACTAACAAGAACAACAACCATAGTAATAATATTAATGACTAGAACATTTCAGAACAAATGGTAATTGGTAAATGGGCTGAACTTACATATAATAGTCGGCCTTCAGTGGCCTGTAGAACATCAGACTGATTTCTCAGCCAGATCTAGAGAAACTCATCCAGGTCGCATTGATTCCTGCAACAGCATCTTCACGGGTCTGGCCAACAAATCAATCCTCCAGCTGCAGCTGATCCTGCAGCTGCTGCTGGACCAGAACCAGGAGGATGGAGCACATGGACCCGGTTGGTTCTGCAGTCCCTCACTGACTCCCTGCAGCTCAGAGACTTTAAAACTGTTAGTTTATGAATCATTGAGCGGCTCAGCAATACATTAAAGATCTGCTGCTGGATCAACCTTCCAGACCATCAGGTTCTGGTTCTGGTTCTGGTTCTGGTTCTGGTTCTGCTCTGCATCAGAACCAGAATCAAACGAGGAGAAGCAGCTTTCAGCTGCCGAAACCCTGACATCCTTTAAATCCAGACTGAAAGCAGCTGGTTGGTTTTATTTGAAACATAATCAATTATGAATTTATTGACGACTCTCGACTTAAAGTCATGTTTTATTGTTGATTCTCTGCTGCATGACTTTGTTTTTATTTGTTATGATGTAAAGCTCTTTGAAATGCCTTGCTGTTGAAATGGGCCATACAGATAAAATCTGATTGATTGATTGATTGATTGATTGATTGATTGATTGATTGATTGATTGATTGATTGATTGATTGATTGATTGATTGATTGAAATAACGAGCCAGGGCAGTGCTAATATTTATGCTAATGCTAATGTTTATTTCACTGCCTTGGAAAGTTATTCCAAGGCAGTGAAATAACTTGAGAGAAAAAAGGAGCTAAAATGCTTATTTTGTTGCAGGGACTAATATTAGTGCACCACCTGAGGCAGTGCACCAACGTGAGAGGAATATTAAGGCTTTCATTTTGAAATTCAGGCTGAATTTCGCGTGAAAGGGCCACACTAATCCCATGTTAACAATGGTTGGGCTATTTCTCGTCTTCAATAGTACTTTAATTCATATCTGTATCAACTTACAGAAATAGTACGGATGAGAGAGAGATGATGTGCTCTGAGCTCTGAAAGTTTTGACAAAATTTTGAAAATTAATTTCTGGGAGCCTGGGTTTACTCTCTGATGCCAGTTCGCGCTGAAGCACCTTGACAGAAAACCGTAAGCCCTAGAAAAATTTCAAAAAGATTTTATGGAAGCCGACACTCGGTGTGATGTCATGACCAACTTCCAGACCAATAGGGCGATATTTGTGGGCATGAGGGCGAGTAGGCCTGTCACGACCTTTTTACATTGATTTAATGGAAATTACGTAATAATACATGCGATTTCCTGCCAAAGATACACTTTACTTTTAAAAGACACTTAACACTGGGACTGATACACAAAATAAATAAAACAACCAAAACCAAAAATAAAATCGATTCTAAACAACTAACCAACATAAAGCCAAAGTGGAAATAAATACTGCATTCAACCAAAAGAGTGCAGATTATGAAGTCTGTATAGTATATTGGCCTTCAGTAATCATTAGATTTAAATAGAGAGACATCCGACTGCCTGATGCAATAGTTCAAACTACAGGATTTTTACCCTGAACGACAATCTTAGAACGTTCTTCATTCTGAGATCGTCACTAGTGTTGTGTGTTACGGTAGATCGTTGTGCCGCTCCGATCTAAATCAAGAATTTGCCCAGACTGGGAGAGTGACGCAACCTGTTGAATGTGACCGGTAGCCAATCAGAAAGCGCGGATTCCCCTCCTGCTTTCTGAGGGGAAACACGAAGAGAATCCCAAACAGCTGACACGGTGCAACCCGAAGTCCAGCAGGCATCGGAAACAACATGAATGTTTATTCAACAGTTCATGCAAAGAAAATATCAATAACTAGGGGAGAAGTTGGAGCGAAATTACTACCAGAAAACCCGGTAACTTTTCAGCTGTTCTTTGTTAATGTGACATAAATAGTTATAATGATTTTCATTCAGTCAGACTGACACTAGCTACATGCATTGCAGGTAGATTGTAGTAAGGAATTGATTAATGCCTGGTTTCAAAGTTAGTGAACTGGACTCATTATTTTGTGTCCATTGTTGGACACAACACGGTTTAGATCGAACCGTTATACCGAGGATTTCTGTCGGCTAATGTGTCTCAGGTTTTGATAAAGGGCCGACAATCCGCGACATCAGATGGTGCAGCGCGCTGGGCATTACACTAAGGAAGAGAGGAAGGGAGGAAGTGGAGAGAAACGGAGTTGAGCCTTTTTTCATTCAGTGTCATCAACAGTAAGAGAAAAAGGCAGGAAGAAACGATATAGCCGATAATTAAAATGAGGTCGATAGTTTTAATTTATCGTGCGATTAATTGACTTATCGTTTATCGCGACAGGCCTAAGGGCGAGTTAGAAATGGTTTCAGCCCCAATGGGTCAGAAATCCTCTCCATTTCTCACTCTAGTGGAGGAATATTGTGCAAGGAGGGGAACTAACCTGAGAGGAAGAAATAGCTAAATGCTTATTTTTGGTAAAGGCTAATATTAGTGCACTGCCTAAGATGGTGCACCAACCTGAGAGGAATATTGAGGCTTTTATTCTGAAGTTTTCAGTAAGCTTCATTTTAAAGGGCCACAATAATCCCATTTGTAATTGTGGTTGGATTAAACCATATAATGGCCAAAACAGCATTTACCTGTTGTGAAAAATATGAAGGATTTTATCATGTAGGGTATGTGATGCTCTTATTTTGACAGTCCATTGCGGTTGTCAGTTAAGAGTATCAGGTTTCATGAGACATTATTATGTTTTTCTGTCATCTTGTCTGTATTAAGTGTTCTGTCAAGATGCAATTCCGATATTTCTAAATGCTCAGGCCTCTGTAGTAACTCAGAGTTCCTCCATCACTGCAGTTCTTAAATGGCGACTCATGGGATGGGGACGCGCGGCGGTTTGAGCTGCATTAATGGCAGTAGGAAGTGGAAATCCCTTGCTTTATTGTTTGTTTTACACAGTTTTCCAAATGATTATGCAAGTGATATTTTCTCAGATTTTCTTAAATGGTCAATATAAATGATGGTCAGTATAATTTTTAAGTCATGAACTATTACAGTATAAATCACATTTTACTGAACAAAGCTGAGAAGTACTTTTCTTCAAAAATAAAAAAAAATACAATATTGCATTATTCCTAATTATTATGACAGCAGATTTTCCAAACATTTCATGAATTAGAAAGATTTGTTATAAAGAAAGTTTCTGCCCACAGCAGCCAGAGACACAGAGTTAGTCCTTGCAGTATGAGATGGTCCAATCGTAAGGTAGCAGGTTAGGGGCCCAGTAGCAGGTTAGGGGCCCAGTAGCAGGTTGGGGGCCCAGTAGCAGGTTAGGGGGCCCAGTAGCAGTTAGGGGCCCAGTAGCAGGTTGGGGCCCAGTAGCAGGTTAGGGGCCCAGTAGCAGGTTGAGGGGCCCAGCAGCAGGCCGTATCCAGCAGCAGGCCAGCCCAGCTGCGTTAGGCCCAGTAGTTATGCCGGGGGCCCAGTAGCAAGGTTACGAAATCCAGCAGCAGGTCATCCACAGCAGTGTCAGTATCCAGCTGCGGCGCTTTCAGTCCAGCAGCAGGTCAAATTCAGCAGAAGGTACAAACCAGCAGCAGGTTAGCCCAGTTGCGTTGGGGGCCCAGTAGCAGGTTGCCCAGTAGCAGGTGGCAGTTTGCACCGGTTAGCCCAGTAGCAGGTTAGGGGCCCAGTAGCAGTGTTAGTAGGGTTAGGCCCAGTAGCAGGTTTAGCCCAGTAGCAGGATGAGGGCACAGTAGCAGGTTAGGCGCTGCAGGTTAGGGAGCCCAGTAGCAGGTTGGGGGCCCTGTGGATCCTCACCTTGAGGCTCCAGCAGTTTTATTAACTGTTTCTACTTTAGGGTTTTTAGCAGCTGCTCTCCTGATCCCAGGAATCGAACAGAAACTTTCCTCTTTAGTCTTTATCTGGAAACCATCTTTGTTCTCAATCAGCCACAAATCTCCTCACAGCACCAGAATCCTGCGGCCTGCAAGATCCTGTGCCCCCCCTGCAATGCCGTTGCAGGGGGGGCACAGGAAGCGGTATGGATGTAAAAATAAAAACAGTTACACAAAAGTGTTTAACTGTACAGATGGTTTGTAGTTTTTTTTATATTGCAACCTGAAGTGTGAAATAAACTTAAGTGGAGTTTGAAAATAAAATGTGTGTAAAGGTTTGTGGTTGAATGACGTGTGTGCCCATTGATGTTTTCTTTTGGGGGGGCTTATTGTAATCCATAGGGGGGCCCAGAAGAAAATCTTTGGGAATCATTGCTCTAGGCGGTGCACTAGTGGGAGGCAGTGAAATGATGATGTTAGTGCTAATGTTAGTGCACTGCCTTGTGCAGCAAGGCAGTGCACTAACATGAGAGTAAAAGCCTTTACTATCTGAGAGAAACAGATAGTAAAGGCTGTTTTGGGTTTTGGCCTTCAGTCGAGGTCAGATCCAGGGAGTTCTGACCCAGGATCAGAAAGTTCTGGTGCAGATGGATGTTAATATGCAACAGGTGCAGCAATGGGTCTGCTGGTTCTGCTGTTGGTTCTGTTTGGTGATGGGTGTGCCGGTTGTGCTGCCGGTTGCTCTGTGTGCAGCTCTGCCAAGAGAATAAAGTGCATGGAGGAGGACGTTGACAGTCCGGGTGAGGAGTCCTATTACCCGGGTCCGGGTCGGTCTCCGGGCAACGGCGGCCAGGCTGGCAGCTGGCACGACGTGGAGCCAGGTATGTTGTTGCCACGGCAACCCCAGTTGCTTCAATAACAAGCCATCTAACCCACTAACATCATCTGCTGCAACCTGAAGCTGCTGCAGAGCCAGTGGTGCTGCTGGGGGCGGGGCTTGTAGCTGTGTGTGTGTGTGTGTGTGTGTGTGTGTGTGTGTGTGTGTGTGTGTGTGTGTGTGTAGTCATTATCCCGGCTCGGAGAGGCGCAGCCATCTTGATCTGTCTTTCTGCAGGTCGGAGGTCAGACAGGAAACACGTCAGTCTCCTGTTTGACCCTCTACTGTCACTCTTTGAGATATTAATAAACTACCAAATTATATTTTGTGTAAAACATTTGTTTTTATAGATTTAATTCTAATATTTTATTGCATAAAATAAAAATGATTTTCAACGTATTTTTATGTGTAATTTATTTAAATGGGCGCTTTTACATATAATTAACAGTGAAATAATAATTTTGAAATAAAAGCTTTCCAAACATCACAGAAAATAGAAAAATAAATGAATAAAAGCATGTTGATAATGTCAGCCATGTTGAAGGTGTCCAGGTTCCTCCATCTTCTGTTTTCATGCTGCTTTCTCTTCTTCTTCTTCCCGTTTGTTTGCGTCTCGCGGTGGAAGCTGGATATAAGCTACGCGGCTCTCTAACTAGCTCGTTCATCTCTCGACAAGGTAAAGACGACAACACGGCGTTTCCTCCGTCTCCGTGTGTGTGACCCCGCCTCCTCTCCTCTGATGATGGACAGATAGATGTGGATGGTTTGTCTCTGTGTCGTCTGCTGGACCCCCACCCACCTGTGCTCACCTGTCAGCATGCCGATGACATCATGGTGGCTGTTTATTGGTCGGTGTGTTTGGACGGAGTGTGTGTGTTGAGGTGTGAATGTTTCCTTTAACACCTGTCACCTTTACCTGGCTCTCCTGTGGAAAACACCCAGATCCGGTGGAGCTGGACCGGTTCAGCCTGGTTCTGAGGTCTAACAGTGTCCGTGTGCTGCATCGCGTTGCGCCGCGGCGTTCCACTGATCAGGGTTTGTCGATACGATGCAGATCAGAAAAACGAAAAATGACTCGATTTATAAATCAATCAAATGTTTAATTTTGTGTTTTTAGTTTCTATTCAGAAATGATGAGAAACACAAAATAGATGGATGGATGATGGATGGATGGATGTGGATGGATGATGGATGGATGATGGATGGATGGATGATGGATGGATGGATGGATGGATGATGGATGGATGGATGGATGGATGATGGATGGATGATGGATGGATGATGGATGGATGATGGATGGATGATTGGGGTAACCAGACCTTCTGGACTCTTCCTCACTCCTACTTCCTGTTGTCACTACAAGCCCCGCCCCCTCCAGCTGTCTCATGCCTCCTGCATTGTGTGGCGGTTTAATGACGTCATCAGTGATGTCATCACAGTTGACCCCGCCTCCAGGCTCCTCATCTTCCTCATGGTTCTTGCTAGGAACGCCGGCCTCCATCTGCTCTCTGAAGCGCTCAGACAGGTGCAGCTCCTCTTCCTCCTCTTCCTCCTGCCCCAGAACGGCCGCCCCCCTCTATCACCGGCCCGTCATTACCGGGCCTCCAGGTGAGGCCAGAACCCGTCCAGAACCCTTTCCTCCCCCTCCTCACTTGTATACCACCTGGTTATTGCCACGTCATACCTGAAGCTAAGCGCTCACCTGTTGGGGTGTGGTTTGGACTTAGCCCCTCCCACTGTTAAGCTCCAGCCTCCTCCTGTCTTGATTGATTGGTTGTTGATGAAAGGAGCTCATAGTTTGATCAAAGTTCCTGTGGAAGCAGGAACCATCCAACCACCATTCATCCATTCAGCCAACCTCATCTTCCCCCTCACGTTTCTCAGCAGGATATCAAATCTTCTTCTTCTTCCTGTTTATCAGCTCCTCTTTTCTCCAGGGTAACAAGGTTCAGGTGGAGGTTCAGGTGGTGCTACCTGGAGCTTTGCTCTGATTGAGGCTGAGCTGATTGCACCTTCTTCACTGTAACCATGGCGACCCAGTTCCTGGTTCTGCTGCAGGTTTCTGGATCAGAAACAGGAGTTGGGATCTCTGAGACCGACCAGAACCTCCTGAAGCTCAGCTGCTGGGTTCTTCTGGGTTGTTTCATGTTGGTTAGATTTTATAAGCAAAACAGAAACAAATTCAACTCTGAGGACGAATCCAGATGAAAGAAAACAATCTGGTTCCGACCCGGCTCAGACCCGGTTCATCAGGTTTCTGAGAGGAGTCCTCTGATTGGTCAGATGGACATCATGTGTTTCAGAGATGAATCATCTCTGAAACACACTGTGGTCTTTCCACTTTGTGTGTGTGTGTGCGTGCGTGCGTGCGTGCGTGTGTGTGTGTGTGTGTGTGTGTGTGCGTGCGTGTGTGTGTGTGTGTGTGTGCTCTCCCATCCATTCAGTGATTACTGTAAACACACACGCTGTGGATTGTCAGAGTGATAAATCACAGACGACTTTAAGTGAATTAGTGCAGCAGCTCTACCTCTCCGTCCGTCCATCCCTCCATCGCTCCCTCTCTCTCCCATCACTCTAAGCTCCTCCCCTTCTCCTGCTCTGAGTTTCATAGCTCACCGGCTCTAACGAGCCACAGTCACTAAAGAGCATTCAGGCCTTGTTAGACCAATCAGGGTCTTAATTACAGCAGAGGAGGAGGAGCAGGTGGAGGTGTAAAGCAGATAAATGGAGGAACGTTTTGACTGACAGTTGCTGTGGGCGGGGCTTAATGCTTCACTCCCATTGGTCCATCTGCTCCGCCGTGTCTGTCTGTTGGATTTGCATGTTGACCCGTCTTCCTCTCCACTCCCACTAACCTGTCCCCTCCTGTGCCCACAGCCAGCCCCCACGCCCCCCCCTCCGGCCTCCACTTCTCCTCCTCCCCCATCCTGCAGCAGCCCGCCTCCTACTTCTCCCACCCGGCCATCCGCTACCACCCACAGGAGACGCTCAAGGAGTTCGTCCAGCTGGTGTGTCCTGACTCCGCCCAGCAGGCCGGACAGGTGGGCCTCCTCAACGTAAGCAAACACACACACACACACACACACACAGACAAACACACACACATACACAAGTCAGTGTGTGTTGGCAGAAAATGATACAGTGTGTGGTTTCAGGCTGATAGCTGATATATCTGCGTCTAGACATCCAATCGATACACACACACACGCACACACACACACACACACACACACACACACACACACACACACACACACACACACACACACGTCTCTGCTCACTTGACCTCGGTTCAGGCCTGTAGGAAACAAGCAGAGCTGAAGTCAGACTGGACCAGAACCTCCTGTTCCCAAAGTTCCCAGTTTTCTGGGCGGCCTGTTAGGGAACCAGACTGGCGCCGGTGCCAATGTTTGCTCAGCTGGATCCGGTCAGGTTCTGCAAATATTCAATAGAAATATGAAAATAAATCAAA
Source organism: Poeciliopsis turneri (assembly GCA_922788865.1). Classification (NCBI taxonomy): domain Eukaryota; kingdom Metazoa; phylum Chordata; class Actinopteri; order Cyprinodontiformes; family Poeciliidae; genus Poeciliopsis; species Poeciliopsis turneri. The sequence continues at coordinate 36,237 of CAKLNU010000449.1, forward strand.
TCAAGAATGTTTGTGGTAAATCATTTAGCAAGAAAAATCAGTGATGCTGAAACTGTCCCCGCTCTCTACTGCATGGTTCTGGTTCCGGTCCGTTCTCTGACTCCTGTCCCTCCTCTTCCTCAGGCCAGCAGCAGCTCCCAGACGAAGGTCCACAACCCGTTCCTGCCGACGCCCATGCTGCCCCCCCCCCCCGATGGCCCGGCCCGTCCCGCTGCCCGTCGACACCAAGCCCCCCCCCACCTCATCCACAGAGGGGGGCGGCAACTCCCCCTCTTCCCCCAGTGAGTAACACGAGCCCACCGGGCCGAAACCAGAACACCAGTCCGACCATAAAGAACCTGGTTTTGATTTGTCAATTGGTTCTGGTTCTGATCAATTAGCTGTTAGTCCTGAGACGCTGCTGATGGTGTCTTTAATATTAACTCTTACCTGAGGTGACCCTCAGGTAAGCTAATGAAGACGTAGCAAGACTTCATTAGCATGCTATTAGCATGCTATTAGAAAGCTAATGAAGACGTAGCAAGACTTCATCCATCCATCCATTTTCCGTCACCCTTCTCCCTGACGGGGTCGGGAGGCAAGACTTCATTAGCATGCTATTAGCATGCTATTAGAAAGCTAATGAAGACGTAGCAAGTCTTCATTAGCATGCTATTAGAAAGCTAATGAAGACGTAGCAAGTCTTCATTAGCTTTCTTTGTCCCCCACCAAGTGTCATTAGTCTAAAACGAGTCGTCGTATGGCTAAAGTTAGCAAAGAACATAAGAACCATGTCATCAACCAAGTTTCTCAATGAAACACACAGGGGGTGAATTTGACTCATATGGAAGCTTAGAATTTGCTAGACTGGAGTCTAAACTCTGTCTGCCCTTAAAATACGTTTAAGATTAAGTCTAACCTTCCAGTGAGAGGTTGACACATTTAACTAACAATACGTAAC